>SADC01000493.1:0-96241 GCA_004194705.1 Ditylenchus dipsaci
GTTCTTTGAAGCCCACTTTTTCACTTTAAGAGCATCCTTGGACAGTATTTAAAAAGACATCCTTTTGAGAATTTCTTCCTTGAGGCTCTATCACGAAGCTGCTGCGATGAGCTCAGCCTGATTTCTGATTACTTATTCCTAAAATCAACAATTTTTTTTTTTGAATGTTCATTAAGTAATGGACAAGTATTAAATCAGCTCCTTTTTGCTGAAAAGTGCTTCTTTTTTTTTTTAGTCACAGCAGCAAGTATATGAGCAATTTTTTAAGTGATAAACCATCATGTAGCCCACTCATTCTAGTTCTAACAGCTTATCATTTGCTGCAACATTCTTTGCGAAATCAGCACAAAAAGGTGAAGTTTTGAGTCAAATCATTTTTCCGAGTTATGTCATATTTCAAGGCGTCTATGCTGAGTTTTTGCAAAGATCTTCCAACATATGATACGCAATTAAAAACTAGAAGAACAGGCTCCTGACGTGTTCTAACTTTGAAAAATTTACTTATATACTTGCTGCTGTGACTTAAAAAAATCGAATGCACTTTTCAGCAAAAAGAAGGCACATTTAATACTTGTCTTAAAGTAATTCACATAAATTCAATGCATTTTGCTGTTTCATCCAAACTTAAAATATAACATTGGATCACCTGCTGTTTTTCGCTTGCACGTCTTGCCTGCGCCATTCACAAGCCCGAAAGACGGTGCGTAGATGTTGTGTCCCATTTTGGACATTTTTTGGCGTTCTGCCCTATGTTCTGCTTTAGCCACGTAGGAAGATCTTTTTTTACTGTAATCTTTTTCACAGTTCGTAGACATTGTTAGCCCCGATAAACAAGCGCTGGCCTTCCCTGAGCCTAGGTCTAAGTCTAAGTAAAAAATAAGGCCTAAGTGGCTTAAATAAACTAGGGCAGAACGCAAAAAATGTCAAAAATAGATGAACCCGAAAAACAACAAGGGAGACTCGGTAAAAATTTAGTTGAGGATGAAAACAGCAGAAAATAGTGATTTATGTTCATTAAATTTTGCAAAATTTTTTTAATGGTGCGTTTCCTTTCGTTTCTGAATCTGAATATAGTATTGGATGCGTGGTTGGAGAGTGGGTAACCTTTTTTTTTAATTCGAAGGCTTAAATGGTCGTAGATGGGAGATATTTTGTCACTAATACCATCGTGTGTACCCAGATGTCAGCTTTCGTTAAAAAAAGATCGTCGAAAATACGCGTTTCAAGAGGGCATATGCCTGCTTTATGAAGGTCATGAGATTGGGATCAGGAGATATTTAGATTGATTTAAATAATTTTGTCTCGAGAGGAATTTTTTGTTTCTGAGTAAATCGAGACACTAAGCACGATTTTGATGTCCGATATTAGGTATTGTCTGTTGCGAAAATGCATGTATAGGCTGCTACAGGCTCCAGGCGCCTGCTAACCCTTTTTAAGTCGTAGTGAATATGTTATTATGGGTAAACGGGAGAAAATATTATCGATTTTGGCGCTACTTTCTTATAACCATAATTATTTTTGCTTAGGCTAGTTAGATTAGGGTTTGAAACTACCAAAAATCTCTAATAATAGATCTCCAGAATCCGGAATTTTCTTTAAAATTATTTTCCATTTTCGGCAGCCCACTTTTGGGAATAGATGGTTAGCATGTCACATACCAAAATGTAGGAACAACTGAGCTTTCTTTTTGTAACGTGTAACGTGCCTACAAGATAGACACCTAAAATTGGGTCAAAGATGAAAAATAAATTTTAAAAAAATTCTGGATCTTAGGGAATTTTTATTAAAGGCTTGCGGTAAGTATTTAAAAAAAGTAATAATAAGTTGTTTCCAACACTTTATTTTTAACGAATTTTTATTCAGCCGAATATCGACATTTGCATGACGATCTAAGCTTAATTATAAAAAATTCAAAAACATGAATCATCTGCCAAAAAATTAAATTCAAAAGGCGCGAATTTAAAAAAAGGCACAAAGTTACTCAAACGCCCCTATGCTTCAAACACTACGAAAAAAAAGCATAAATAGCAAAGCAAAATAAAAAAAGGGGCGTTTTTTTTTCACGGCGCAACACAAAGCATAGGGAATTATCAAGCATATGTAATAATCATACTTTTCCACCGGATTGTCCATCTTGCAGTTCTTCTTGTCCTAAAAGTTGGTCGATTTGAGCAGGGAAAGTGTCACCAAATGTCTTGTGGTTGGTCCACACAAGCCCACCTTCAAATACTCCACTATGGCGGCATTGTATCTGAACAGAGAAGTGATAGGAATTCAAAAGCAGTTTTTTTTCCGCCTCACCTCTGATCTCCGAAGAAAGGTATGCAGATCATAGGCACACCAGCATACAGCCCCTAAGAAAATTTTTACATAAATTTTTCGAGAGGGACATTTATTTCTCTAGGTAAATTCCCAACAGTAAATTTGCCGACAACTCTTACTTTTTTTTACTTTGATACAGTCAAAACTCTATAACCTTCATCCTGCGGAATGGCCTCAGATGAACGTCATACGTTATACGGAGCTCCTTGTGAACGGGACCAATCTTAAAAGGGCATACCAGCGCGTTACACTGCAATTAAGGCGGGCACCACCTTCCTTATTTCTCTCTTGACTATTTTCTACTAACGTTCTACGTTTTCAGACGAAAGTTTTCTTCATACTTTTTAAAAATAAAGGTCATAAATATCAGATTTGAGTTGAAACCAGTGAAAACAAGGACAATTTTTTTAAAATTGTTGGTCCCCACCTCAATTTGCAGTGTAACGCGCTGGTATGCCTCTTCAAGTGAACTTTATATAGAGGTTCGACAGTGTTCATAATATTGTGACTATCATACAATTATACTCAAAACAGTGTTCCAAAAAAGGTTTCTGAGTACCAAAACATCGAATTGTCGAGACCAAAGCCTCCCTTCGGGTTTGCAAATCAGATGGCACCAGGTGTTTCCCAGGCTTACTGGTCCTGTAAAAACTAGTTTTTAACCAGAGCGGTTGACCACTCAATCATAGAGAAAAACCTCGGTACCAGACGGTGCGAAAACAATCTGAAATAAGAAAAACAAAATATATGAAAAAAGAGGTGTTTAAGTCAAAAACACCGAATTTTGTTTATATCATCAAATTTGATGTTTTTGAGACCTATAGATAGCCCTGCCATTCTAGTTGTTTGAAGTATCATTTTTGAAAACGAAAATTCAAGTGTGAAACGAATCAGGAAAAAAAGTTATATTATCCTCATTTGTTACATACTTTTAGTTTTTCGTGCCACATTTTTGAAAACACGTTTCATGAAATGATTTTGCAAAGAAACTAAATAGCAGTGCCATCTAATAGTGTTATCACTTTTTTGAAAATTATTCATATTTTTGCCTCATTGATCAAATGAAAAAATTGGCGCACAATTTTCTCCCCTTCCAATAAAGCTTAGACGATTTTTTCGGGTTTCTAATTGGCTTAGGAGCAGGGTGTTAAGGGTAAGTTAGGGCGGACTCACATTTGTTTTTCGACCCTACTATAGAATACTCCCCCCCCCCCCCAAAATCCGACCTTTAAAACTTAAGTAAAAGTACCCAAATTTATGTCCCAGACCCCGGAAAATGTGCGCAAACTCTTCATTAGTCACAACTTCCGTACGCTGGCCTACCCCCAAGCCTAAGGCTAAGCCTAAACTTGTTGTTTGCAAGGGTAGTTACAGCGATTTTATAAGGTCGGATTTGGGGGGGGGGTATTCTATAGTAGCGCCGTTTTTTCGTATTTTTTATATTTTTTTCTGGCTGTCCAAACGTGTTTTTCAAAAAGATTTTACTTTTTGGGACCCAATATTTTTTTATTTTTGAGGTTTCACGTTCAAATATTTTTGTTTCAAAATGGCGATAAGCGGTGGTAAAATCGGTTATTTTATTTTACCAAATTGTACATTTTTGGCCAAATGTACTTTTTTTCTAAATTTAAAGTTCGCACACCCCTGATTTTCTATTTCGGAAAAAAACATATTCGAGTCTATCTCAACAATCACTGGTCTAATCAGCCCCTCGGCCAAAAAAGACAATTTTTTTTCGACAGCGCCACTAATAGATACAGAACCTTGCTTTATGTTTTTCTTTAAAGTTGAACAAAGCTGTTAATTTTTCATCCACCTACCTCAGTTAGAGTGTTTGTCCACAGTGGGAATCAGACTTAACTGACTTTAGTGCTGAAATACAAAACTTATTTTTTTCAGCACATTTTCTGGCGTGGCAAGACTTGAGCAATAAGATTTCGCGACAGATGCTTCACAAACCAACAAAGCGCCACACAATTCAGACACCAATATAATCAGCCCAAATAGTTAAGAATGTGAAAATTGAACTGCAAGATTTAAATGGGCAATATTGCAGGATTTTCAAAGCAGTGGCAAAATCAGAGTCCCTGCAATTTTTAAGACCAGACTGCCCAACAGAACTGGAGCGCCAATTTTCGTGCGCAAAATCTTTGCAGTTCCAATTCTCATCGTCTATTGTCTAACACTTGTGAAACTTGCGCGCCAATTTTTTGCGCTTTCATACGTAGGTTTGCATACTGTGAGGCACAAATCTGGCAGTAGGTAAGGATGTAGCGCAAATTTTCGGGCGCATTTCTTGTGGTTCAAATCTCAAAATTTCTTAGATTGCATTATGAAATCTAATGATTTCATTAAATCTTATTGCTCAAGTTTGCCACGCCCAATTTTTTTTAGCAAGATTTAGTGATTTGTCAAGGAACAAACCTAGCATATCTGCTTGTTTGATTTTTAGATTGTAGTCTACAATGTGAACATTGGGGTGTTGACGGTTATCTTGTAGTTTTCTAGCTTCTAGGGCCAATTTTTCATCAATGCGTACAATAAAGTGACAACGACCATGTTTGCCAAATGCATCCATCATTTTGTTCACATCCTCAGCCTTTAGTCCATTAAATTGTACAATTGTGCCCAAACTGAAGATCACAATGCACTCCGCCTAAAACATTTTTTAGTCTATCGTTGTCCGAGCAGTTTGAGGTATAATAAGCGAAACAGGCTTCAAACTATGAAGTAACTTTAGCATATGCCCGACCCAACCTCGAAACTTTGAATCAAAGCTTAGTCTTTGAAAAAAATTCTTCAAATGGGGCTCTAATAGAAAGATACCCCCCACAGCCCTAAAATTCAAATCTTAGTGCATTAGGAAGAAAAGGCCGCCAAACGAATTTTTTTCAAAAACGGCCATTTTTAGCCCCATTAGAGTGTTTCTGTTTCGTACGCCTGATCTGGTTTTTTCCTATTTGGATTTGGCGTGCTTATAACCAAAATATTCCTCGCAGTAAGGGCTTTCAAATGAGCCATCACTTGCCCAAAAAATACAGGAATTATCAAAATCACAATTGAATTCTGCATATAATTTCAAAAATTTTGCATTACATGGTTGTCTAAATTGAGTTCCTAAAAAGTTTTTCTGTCGATTTTTTCTCAAACAAAATCCGAGGCACAATAGAGGAGTGAATCAGCTACATTTTCGTACTAAGGATGCCAAAAAATACAAATTCAGGGTCCGTACGCAAAAGTTAGATGGAAAAACTCAAAAACCCCTATTTTTACTCGGAAAGGCCAGTTGTTTGCTTCAAACGTTCTCTAGTTTCAAAAACAACAACTTTACGGAAATCGGCTCATTTTTTGAGTAGCTAAATGTCTGAACTATCTTTTGGTATATAGTATTGTGAAAAAATGTGGTTTTGCACTTTCGTCCGTCGTTTATGTTGTCCAATACTTTTTGTATTTCAGGTGGTTCAATGGTGCGCATTGACGTGCTTTTGTGGTGCAGTCAGTTTTTCGTGTGATAGATATTTCGAGTTAGGTAGTACCCCAACAGCTTCTAGTGTATCCAAGCGTCATTGATCGGTTCGTCTTTCAGATAATAACTGGGTCTGCAGTTTGCTGGAGTGTTTCGGGCCATTCAGAATCATGAGCCATTCAGAATTAACATGTAATCGTTAAAATTTTAGATAAAAATGCCCAGTCTGACACTGAGTCTGACACTCGGTCTGAGTGCCCAATTTAGTGTCAGACTCAGTGTCAGACTGGGCATTTTTGTCTAAAAATTTTGAAATCATATGTTAATTTTCAATGGCTCATTTGAAGCCCTTAATCTTAGCTACAAAGTGGTAGTAACAGAATTCTTTTTTCGCAATCAAGAAAAAAATTACAGCGAAAAGGAAGCCAGGTCGCGCACTAAGTCCCAGACCCATTGTGAAAGCGGCTTTAGAGAATACAGTATTTATGGGTTTGTACGATTATATCGAGGGTGAACTGTATTGTAAAATATTTTGACTAGTTTTACCTCTACTAGAGCTTCCACGTGTGTAGTGTCTTCACCGTGTATAACTTGCGAAAATGTAATGTCATCAATCAAAAGCTTTAGCTGATGCTGTTTCTTATTTTTTCTGGCTATATTTGTCAGTAACTTCCACTTCAATCCCGCCAATATACTTGATTTTGGGAAGCACTGGTCTGGGGAATGCAGCCAAGAGGTGATGGTTGACAAAGTAGTTTTGGACATTATACACCAGACTGCTCAAATTAGGTATTTTCTTGAGCTGCTGTGGAGCATTCTTGTGTGCCCATTATAGTACTGTTTGTAATCATTAGTGTAGATTTGGATGAATTTGCTGATGGATTTAGAATATTTTTACGTTTTTATTTTGTCTTGTACTGTTTTCTAGTCGAATTTTAGAAGTTCCGTCACCATCGCCTGGCTGTCCAGTATAATGCTCTGCAATTTTTTCATATACAGTCGAACCTCCTAATAGTGCACACCCTAAAAGTTCGTTTCCGCCTAGGGTCCGACACTTTTTTAGCTCGGTTTTCTAATTTTTTTACTGATTCTGTTTTGACAGTCTGGCCGCAAATATTTTTAAGAATTCCGATTTTGCTGATCGTTTTTCATTTGCCTATATATTTTTTCTCTAAAAAAGCAAAACCTACCAATAGTGTACACCACTTTGAAAATAAGTTAAAAAAAGTGTCGGACCCTAGCGGGAACGAACTTTTGGGGTGTACACTATTGGGAGGTTCCACTGTAGATCCAAAATAGGACACTAGAATTTTTGGGCAAAGGGAAAGAATTTTTCGTAATTTAGCAGAAGACTTTGTTAACTTATTTATTGGCCCGACTTTCGGCAGGAGTCTCTTAAATGCATGTTCCCAAAAGTTTCAACCATTTTTTCAAGCTTCCCCGGTTGTCATCGGGTGGGAAAACATGTTTTAAGGTGGCGGATGAACATTTTGGTCAAATAAAATTTTTTTTTGACCAAAATTAGACTTTTGAACTGAGGTGAAAGGGGTCAGAGGGTAGCTGGATGCCTGATCTTTTGATTACATAAGGGTATTATACCTAGTTTGAAGAAGAAAAACTAAGAACAGGATGTCCGGAAATTACCGCACATTTTAAAACTAAAATTTAGTGCACGTAGCCCCTTGCCCGGTGGATTTACCCGCGGAAATCTCCAGAATTGTGGGTTTTTAATAATGACCAATACAGATTTCCCATTCCTCTTTATTCGTGTTAAAATTAAGAAGATAAAACAACAAAAATTATAAATTGCAACAAAAAGTAAAAACCTGTTGGAACACCCATTAATCCCAAGTCAAAAAGTCAAATTTTGGTCGAAATTTTTTTTTTTGAAAATATTCATCCGCCACCTAAACATGTTTTCTACCCAAATGACAACCAGGAAGTTTGAAAAAGTGGTCAAACCACACATTTGGGAACATGCGGTATAAGAGACTTCAGCCCGAGGTTCTTTTCCGAATTTCAATTATTTGCCATAAAAAAAACTTTTTTCTGCTAATTTTTAAGTAGACGCGCTTTAAAAGAAGTTCTATTAGAAATTTTGAACTAGCAAATATTATCCCTTCGAAATACAGTTAAAACTCGATTTATCGAAGCTTGATGCAACGAATATTTGAGGTCGTAAGTTCGATCCCAGCTAAGGTGCGATAAGGAATTTCGATCTACTAGGAATTTGGATCTAACAAAAAACTTGTTTTTCATCGACTTTTATTTTTTTAGAGAAAAAAGTTTGAGTTCCCAAAATCATCGTCGAAGTCGCAATGGGACAGACTGTCCAAATAAAACTGGCAAAAGTTTTGAAAATGGGTGTAAAAAAGGTTTCGAGCACGGTAACTTGGCCGCCCCTTGAATAACGTAAAATCGAGCTTCAACTGTAGCAATAATGATCAACTGTAGACTCTGAAAGAGCTTACTTTTTGGAAATTTAGATAAAATTTAAATCTTGAATGATTTTTTCATTAAGGTTGCTTACCTGGAACAGTAAGTGGAATCTGTAATCCAAGGAAGTGGTAGAAAGCAGGTAGCAATGGTGTGGCTGAAGTAGCAATGGTATTTTGATGTCCAATTCATAAAATACTGCAAAGGCACTGGTCAAATGACCAAATTCTGCAACGCCAAAGCTATATTTCTGTTTGCGAAGATAGGTCAGAATAGGTTCTACTTTGTCTGCACCAATTTTTATTTTTGGATTCATCACAATGGCTAAAATTTCGACAAATATATATATAAATTATTTCTAGAATTTAGAGATTGATTTCAAATAGAATGAAATTAAAACTTAAAACCGTGAAAAATCGTGCAAAATCCAGGGGCGCAAGGGGCTTGGAGGCTTGGGGTTGAGATGCGCACACCCACATACCTTAGACACAAATTACTCGAAAGTGACTCTGGATGAATGAAAAAGCATGCATACCAGAGTTTCTATATGCGGTAGGCCCCAGAAAGTGAAAAAGTGAAAAAAAACCAAGGCCTAGAATTTAATTTTAGACATAGTAGTTTTGTTAGAAGCCACGTTAAAAAATCCGCACAGAAGTTCAATGATTTGGATGAAAAATTTGAATTGGCGGGACAAAATTTGTAACAGGTGACCATGCCCCTTTAATACAGGTCGAATTATCTTGGTCCCCAAGGTAAAAAGTCAAATTTCGGTCAAAAAAATTTCTTCAAAAATCGACTTTTTATGTGAGAAAGTGTTGAAAACAACCTTTTTTATTGTTTCTAGCGTATAAGAATGTCAATGGACACGTTTAAATCATGATTAAAGAAAATTAAAATGCGAAAATCCTCCCCCCTCCTTTCCCCGACTTCCCTACAGTCGACTCTCGACTTAACATACACCCAAAAGTTCGTTCCCATCTAGGTCCGACACTTTTTAGCTCGGTTTCTAATTTTAGTTAGTCTAGTTTTTTTGCTGATTCTGTTTTGACAGTCTGGTCCCAAATATCGCAAAGATTCCGATTTTGCCGATCGTTTTCAGAATCATAAAATATTTACATTTAAAAAGCAAAAACTCGGTTTAGCATACGCCTAAATCCAAATCAGGTGTATGTTAAATCGAGGTTTGCTTTTTTAGATGTAAATATTTTATGATTCTGAAAAACGATCCGCAAAATCAGAATTCTTACGATATTTGGGACCAGATTGTCAAAGAGAATAAGTAAAAAATGTCGAAAAGTGAGTTAAAAAAGTGTCGGAACCTAGGCGGGAACGAACTTTTTGGGTGTATGTTAAATCGAGAGTCTACTATATATGTGAAGTCGATTACACTCATGGTTTATTGCTGAAGATGTAAAGTTTCTGTACCAGAAGCTTTACCCCGGAGTTTAAGTGGAAGAACAAACCGTTGTAAAAGCTGACAGAGCGCATTCTCATTAAGTCCCAGTAAGCCTCTTGGTCGGAGCTAAACACCTCCACCGACCAGTCATTAAACCCTCCCGTAACTGGGTTCTTGGCGGCTTCTGCTCTTTGTTATCAGCGATTTCTATTACAGCCTTCAGTTTCAGTTCAGCACTTTTTTCACGTTTTCTCATTTTCGCCCCACCCTTTTCTTGAAGCGGCTCAGCCTTTTCATAGCTAATTTCTCTGCTTCAGTGAGTACTGGTTTTTTTCAAAAATTTTATCAATAAATTTCGTATCATCTACAGGCACACGAATCAAATTGACGGTCGGGTCGAGCTTCACATCAAATGGTTTGCCATTTGTATAATCTGCTACCACAAAGTCCTTAATTTTTTTTAAATTTAACAAGAGATTTTTTGTATTGCAAAGATATACAAACACCAACCACTTCACAATCCAGACTTTTCATAGTGTTAGCCATTTGCGCCTAAAATGATTTAATTTACAGTCGACTCTCGTTTATTTACACCCCAAAAGTTCGTTCCCGCCTTGGGTCCGACACTTTTTTTAGCTTTATTTTCGAAGTCTTCTGCCAAATGTGATTCGTTAGTCTAGTCCGAAATATCGCGTGGATTCTGATTTTGCCGATTGTTTTTCCAAAATCTTTTCATGTTGCCATGAGACCCGCGCCTCTCGGTTACCTGACACTTTTTTTTTTAAAAATCAGGTGTCAGTTAACCGAGAGGTGCGGGTCTTTATGGCAACAAGAAAAATTTTGGAAAAAACGATCGGCAAAATCAGAATCCACGCGATATTTCGGACTAGACTAACGAATCACATTTGGCAGAAGACTTCGAAAATAAAGCTTAAAAAAAAGTGTCGGACACAAGGCGGGAACGAACTTTTGGGGGTGGCGGTTTATCGAGAGTCGACTGTAGTTGAGTACAGTCAACTCTCGAAAAACCGGCACATCTCGGAGCAGCCTTGGGTGTCATTTTATTGGATTTTTTTCTCACCTATTGCTGGCCAACTAGATTAGGCTTTAATTTTTTTTAATAATAAAAAATGTTAATTAAAAAAGCCGTTCACCAAGTCAATTTTATAAGAAAAACCATCGAACCAAAAAATTTTGCCTGAAATTGAACCAACGTCTAAGTTTTAACGGCTTCTGCTGCTCGGGGATAGTTTACTGGGCATGAATTTTTTGTCAGAATTCCGAAGACTGAAAATGAAGACACCTTTCAAAAGATAGGAGAAAATTGAGATTTTTATTATTATATTTTATTGAGATATTTTTCTTTCAAAGGAATAGGCTGAGGCAAAAAACCGGATCTTTATGAATTATATTTGTTTTTAAAGAGAGGGAAGCCATTTAAGTGGGGAGCGCTTTAGCCCTTGACAACAAATTTTAAAAATATCCGCTTTTTTGCCCTACCCTGAACTTATACGATTTTTTCCATGAATAGATAAAACCAGATTCACCCCCGATAAACCGCCAACCTCGATAGACAAGCACTGTAAAAAGCCTGATTTGGCTGGCCGACAAGGAAACTCGACAAAGCTCATTCTCGATCAACTAACACGCCCGATAAACCGGCATCTGGTCCCCAGGGGTGCCGGCTTATCGAGAGTGAACTGTATTTAAACTATTCTCTATCATTAGAGCCTCAAACAAAATCTACAATTTTCTCTAATTTGTCATTAAGAATAGCTCAGTGCCATAGTGACCGCGCCGTCCTAGTTTTTTCAATCGCCGTCCTGCATTTTAACCATATTTTTCATTATGGACAGCTTTTTTTATTTTACAACATATAATCAGTTTTTATTTTTATAGTTAATTTTCGGGCGACCGTCCTAGTTTTCTTTCATTTTCATTTAAAAAAATGGGACCGTCCTGATTTTACACAAAAATTTTCAAAAAAGTCGGTTAAATTAGGACGGCCCATTTTTTTTCAAAAAAAATAAGAGAAAACTTGGACGATCGCCCGAAAATTAAGTATAAAAATAAAAACTGACTATATGTTGTGAAATAAAAAAAAGCTGTCCATAATGAAAAATATGGTAAAATGCAGGACGGCGATGAAAAAATTAGGACGGCGTAGAACGGCGCGGTCACTATGCTCAGTGCTAACATAAAATGTGACATATTATGCAAAAAACCCTATTATGGTCTTTTCGAAATAATTAATTTCTTTAGAAAATGACAAAAATCCGAAAAAAACTTGGTTTCTGACATTTTTTAAATAAATTTATTATTTCAAAAAGCCATATCTCAGCGCTCAGATTTCCAAAAATTATTTTTCAAATTGAGTTTTGTAGCTCTTGCGCTGTGCTACAGCATACAAGCAAAATTTAATTTTTAACAAAAATTTGAAAAAAATACTGCTAATTAAAATGACTGTAGTATTTGCTGTCAGCTAAATACAATATCTTGGGCTTATCACTAGTTGTTGTGGATGGCGCTGCTGTTCAGACTGTTCTGTTTTTGTGCCATTACAATAGCCCAGAAATACTATCAAGAGCGTTGCAACCAAGTGGAGTCGCAAAATAAGTGTCATTCTGCTCCCTTCTTAAAAATAGATCGTAGTTTCTGTGGACTTTTGAAATTTTGTAAAAGTAAATATTAAAAATGGCTCAATGGTTTAACCCACCAATTTACTACTTTTTTATACCACAATTTTGAAGTCTTCAGTCAGTTCGGACGTTTAATCTTAAAAATTGCAAGGATCCCGATTTGGCCGGTCGTTGCTGGGTACCGATGTTTGCCGTGGCCCTCCTATTATTTTTCTATATTTTTGTTTCTTTTTTATTCTAATCGTCTTGTTTTTTTTCTATGTTTTTAATCTATTTTACAATTCTTTTTTGATTAATGAATGAAAAAAATGAAAAATAAATGTAAAATAAGAAAAAATAACAGAGGTGACCAAGGCAAAAAATCGGTACCCATTGCCCAACAGAGCCCGTTTTGCCATCTAGTCCTGCAAGTTTTAATTTGAAAGTAGCTTAGCTACCTAGGAGCTCTTCGATTGGTATATATTTATATTGGTATATATTCCAGTAGCGCCGAAATTTTTTAAGAAGATTTAATGATTCGACGAGTATTTCCGATTTGAGCCATAGATTTATCAATTTAAGAAAGTATTTTGAATATTTGCCTCTTTGAAAGCAAAAGCAAATTTTTTTACGGAGTTTCAAGTCGAAGTACGTTTTCACGTTTTTAACGAGTAGTCTGGCCAATCAGGGCGACAAAAGACTTCTAAATAAAAAAATTTAAAATTTAGTGAAATATTGTTAACAAAGACAGCAAAAAGCTCAAAAGTAAGTAGTATGAAGCAATGAATAATTTTAGAGCATTTTTCCATGTATTTATGCAAAACAAGGTCCGATGCATCTGAGCCACCAACTCAACCATCTGTCGACTGATAACATAGGCTGACGTGAGTGAAGGGTAGCGCAACTCGACTTGTAAACAGCCAACTCAATTTCTTATGCAAAAAGGTCATCTCAAGCAAGCCAAAACGCCTATGTGGGGCACATTTAGGGATAGAAAATCAATATTGTGCCACCTCTATTTCGCTCTATCTCTGTGAAAAAAATTTCAAATGCTTTCTTCCAAAAATAGTCATTTCTCAAAATAAAAAGTCTGATAATTAGGGTTGTCGAGCAATCGAAATTGTGCTGGCTCGGCTGCAACTGTGGAGCCGTCAGCTAGGCTCGTAGTTCGAAAAAAATTTCGTCAAAATTTGTCTCTAAATTTTTTAATTTCTGTCTCTATTCCTAAAAAAATGTATTGTGAATACAGTCAAACCTCGATTTAGTGGCACCCCAAAAGTTCGTTCCCGCCTAGGGTCCGACACTTTTTTAACCCAATTTTCAAATATTTTATCGATTCTGTTATGACAGTCTGGTTCCGATTTTGCAATCGTTTTATGAAAAGTAAACGAATTTTGGGTAAAAAAGTGAAACCTCGATATAGTGGCACCTGTTTTCAAAAAAGGGGTGCCACTATATCGAGGTTTTGCTTTTTAAATGCAAAAACTATTTAATTTTAAAAAAACGATCGGCAAAATCGGAATCCTTACGATATTTGCGACCAGACTGTCAAAACAGAATCGATAAATTATTTTTAAAATGGGGTTAAAAAAGTGTCGGACCCTAGGCGGGAACGAGCTTTTGGGGGTGCCACTAAATCGAGGTTTGACTGTATAGCAAGCAAAAAATGTGGTACTTCTGCCTATTTTTCAAAAGTGACACTAATCAAGTTCTTAACTTTTTGGCTCTACGAGATAAAAGAAGTATTTCTAAAATTAAAATATTGAAAGTTGTAAAAAAATTGCATCCCACCGTTCAGAGGTAGATGGTCACTTTAAGGTTTTTTGACCACATTTTAGCCTTTTTCTGACAGAGGAAAGTAAAAGTGATATATTCTGAACATGTTTTTACTTTCTATGGCCTACCGTATATAGAAAATCTGGGCTCCATGTAAATTCAACTGCAGTAAAAAAATCACTGTAAAAATTTTGAATTCCCTTCGGGACAAAAAAACATTCTAATAAAGAATTTTTCGAATTTTTCCAAGTTGAAATATTTTTAAAATATTAGTAATTCGAAATTTGACAGTGACTTTTTTATGCAAAGATGTTTTTCATGAGTAAATCGAGTATGCTGAATACGAATCCGGTGTCAGAATTCCAAGTTTGCAAGATATTCTTTTGGACTCTTTTTATTTTCGCTAAACAGTTTGAAAGCTTATTTCATATGACTCTAAATCATCATCAGGTGCAATTTTTCATGTTGATTCTGAATCTACAGTCCATTTTACGGTGACATGACTCTGAGCGAAAAATTTGTGTACTTTTCGTAAAATAACTTCGAAAAAAACCTAATTTGATTCTTTTCATTTTTCAAATTTTTGTATGTAGGCGAACGACACACCATTAGAAAGCCCGGAAAAATGGCTTTCTGATGCAAATAGAAAAATTGCTGCACTAAATAAATCACTGTTCACCAGCCAAAGAAAAAACCATACCTCAAGGAGTCGTCGGGAAATTGAACTTTTTGAGGGCATTTCACTTTAACGAGAAGGTCGATTTTGTGATATTCGTGCTTACCAGGCTCTGAAACACCTGTGTCAACCATTGTAACAGTCGGGAATCACCGTGTCAAAAAAGGTCTCTAAAGGGCATGCCCGTTTTGAAAGGCGGCTACCAGTGAAATTCGGAAAAAAATAGTTTTAAATTATTTTTGTTGAGTGCCCTACGGATAATAAGTATACTTATTATCACTTCCAGTGCGCTGGAGGTAAAGTTTTTTCTCGATTTTTACCAAATTGCGTCAAATTAATTCTTGTTTGAATTTTGCTGGTACCCGCCTTTCAAAATGTTCCCATCGGCGGCGAGCATGCCCCTTCAAATATTAGCCTCTTTGATTATAAACAAAGAATTGTTACGAAGATCCGAACCTGAACTCGAAGTACGTGAACAAAGTTTTGAAAATGAAGTTTTTGGAAAAATTTGTTCGTCCTAACATACTCTGGCCTAGGGTGGGAACTCCGAATATTCGGGCGAATATTCGCGCGAATATTCGCGAATATTCGCAAGCAATGTTCGCGATAAAAGAAAATTTCGCGAACATTCAAACAGCTGTAGTAGTCAATAGTAGTTGATGTCTTTTTAATTTGATGTCTCGACCCCTCACGATTTTCCGAAGCGGCACTGCACCGGCACCGAACCTGCCGGGTCTAGTCTAGATTTAGATTAGACTTCCACCAAGCACAATGTAGCGCTAATTTAAACGAAATTTTGTAAAAAAAACATGAAATTAAAAAAGGTGTTTTATCGGGCGTGAATGATATGGAAGAGAAATGACTGGGGTGAAATAAAAATATAGGATAAAAAATATGCAAGAGGCCCGACTGATTCGATGGGACAAAAACAAATGAGTTTCAACAATTTTTTCGTGTCAGAACTAATAAAATTCAAAAAGCTAATTTATTTACGAATAGAGACTCTGAATCGAAATAAAAAAAAAAGCGTGTCGATAAAAAAAGCGTGTTGGTCAAAACGGCTAGAGACCCATATCTTAATTGGATAAGGTCAAAAATAAGGTCAAAAGGTCAAAAATAAGGTCAAAAATAAGGAATAAATAAGGTCGTTTTAAAAGCCTTTTACCTAAATTAACAACAATCCTAACTTGAGATGAAAAACAATCCTCAGAGCGGATTGTGAGTCCGGACTGAGGGTGGCGACTGCAGTCCACCATTGTGAACTAGTCATTAAAAGGGGCATTCTCACCTGTTTCAACTTGTCCCGCCAATTAAATTTTTTCTGAATCATTGAACTTCTGTACGGATTTTTTTATTTGGTTTCTAATAAAACTACACCTAAAATTAAATTCTAGACCTTGTTTTGTTAGAAACCAAGCCGAAAAATCCGTACAGAAGTCCAATAATTCGAAAAAAAAATTGAGTTGGCGGAGACAAATTTAAACAGGTGAGCATGCCCTTTTAAGTTGAGCTACGTATGAATGACATTTAATGTAACCTCAGTTTACTGAACTTAGGTACTACCCGACCCCAAGGTAAAACAAAAGTTCCGAAATTTTTGAATTGGTGATATAAATTAAAGCCAGTCGTTAGCTCGTTGATAAAAAAGCGTGTTGGTCAAAACACGCTGATACATTGTTTTTGAATGTTGATTGAATTTATTTTATTGTCATGAAGCTAATTGGAATGTGTTTTAGTGCCGGTTGTGATTATTTAAGCATTTAATTTACTGTTTTTTCTTTTTCATTTGTTCATAAGACGACAGTTCGAATGTTCGCGAATATTCGCGAACATTCGGAATATTCGCGCGAATATTCGCGAATATTCGGGGCTATTTCAATATTCGCGCGAATTTCCCACCCTACTCTGGCCTAGTTTTACCTGATCCTTATCCTAGAAACTCACGAAAAACAACAACAGGGGAGACCAAGGCAAACCCCCCTCCCCCATTGAGGGATAGGGCCAAAATTCCCCTTGAAAATAAATTTTTTTTGGCGCTACTAATTTTTAGGCATCAGTATTAGGCTTAGCCCTTAGGATTTAGTCATTAGGCTCATGGCTAAACCCGTACTGATTTCAGCTTTTTCAGAAAAAAAGTATGGTTTTGGTTACCCCTGAAAATTATTGGGGGGGGGGGTGTATATTCCAGTAGTTTTGGGGTGGGGGCATATAACAGTAATATCAACTTTTTTAATTTTTAAAAAATCTAAAAAAATACAAAAATAGCTTTTAGTATTGAAATAGTTGGGCGCAGTGATGTTTGATCAGTCGAGCTGCACTGATCGCCTGCTTGCATAATAATAACCCGCATCGATAATTGAAGCTGTGGAGAGGCATGCCTTGCTGGCTCTGCCTTGGTCGCATGCAATACTCATTTTTCGAAGTGAGACAGAGGCAGAAAATTTTTAAGCACGCATCCTACATTTTTTAGCAGAGTGTTGTAAAGGTGGCCTAGATAATAAAATACAGGGTTGGCCAAATTTGTCGAACTATTTGTTTTCGTCATATCTTTTTTTCAACTCATCGTGTTTCGATGAAATCTCTTTTTAATCAATTGAGGACGCTGTAGGCAACATAATTACACCTCATTTGTAATTTAACAGTCATTCTCACAATCCTGACTTGACGCTGTGCAACTTTTCACTTTGTGTCTGTATCAAAAGCCAAATGTACCAACACAGCCGCATGATCTTAAAGGGGCATGCCTGTCGCAGATAGGGATATTTTGAAGGCAGATACCAGATCAATTCAAAAAATAATTATTTTGAAATTATTTTTGTTGAGTACTCTCCGAATAATAAGTAAGCAAAACCCTGCAATCGTTAAATAGCATTGGTAGTTAGAAAAAAGGGTAGTTCCAGATTTGGGCTGGGGTAATAAAACGTCAATACAGTCAAAAATAGGTGAACGTTATATAGAGGTTTTGTTTTTCAACACTCGCCTTCTCAAAGATAGTAAGTGTTGCTTTGGACTCAGAATTTACCGTTGAACACGATGGTGCAAAAAAGTTTTAGAAAGGCTGGTATTAGAGCGTCATTTGACTTTCTGAAGCAGCCAAGATTTCTGATCACGCAACTTCCAAACGGCAGAACTCGCCAATTTTTTGTATTGATCAATTTTATTATGAGTGAAAAAAACGCAGATTATGGGCTTTTGAATGACATATTGTTGAGTGGTATTTGCTTATAAAACTGTTTTTAAACCTTGCAACACTCGGTCAACTTTTAAGTTCCGCTCAAGACAACACTTTTTCAAATTCGATTTGAAATTTGACCGAATGTTTGATGATTGAAAGACAGTTTTATAAGCGAATTGACCACGCTGAACACGAATCCGGTGCTAAAATTTCCAGTTTCTGTAGCAGAATGAATTTTTTAGGCCAAAATTATTTCGAAACTTTTTTTGGGTGTCTTACAAAACACTTTAAAACGCTGTTTGTACTCAATTTTAACGTACTTTCAGGTGCAGTTTTTATGACAGAGGAAAGTAAAAGTGATATATTCTGAACATGTTTTTGCTTTCTATGGCCTACCGCATATAGAAACTCTGGACTCTATGTAAATTCATCTACAGTAAAAAAATCACTGTCAAATTTCGAATAACCTTTGAGACAAAAAAACATTCGAATAAAAAAAATTCGAATTTTTTCCAAGTTCAAATGTTTTTGTCTCGAAGGCAATTCGAAATTTGACAGTGACTTTTTTATGCTTCAATTATCCCTTAATTATCCCAAACTACTCAACAATATATCATTTGAAAGCCTATAAAAATACAAAAATTGGCGAGAACATCCGATTTACACGATAATACTAAAACTTAAAAAAATACGACATAAATTAAGAGAAAAATGCCAATATGTTTGCCCTTTGGAACTTGCGTGATCAGAAATCTGGACTTGGCTGGTTCAGAAGATCAAATGACCCGCTAATACCAGCCTTTCTAAAGCTTTTTTCGCACCATCGTGTTCAACGGAAAATTTTGAGTAAAAGCCAAACTTACTATCTTTGGGAAGGCGAGTGTTAAAAAAAATTATTTCAGGTTTCTGAGAAACGATTAGCAAAATCGAACTCCTTGCGATATTTGGGACCAGACTGTAAAATAGAACTGGCAAAAGACTTCGAAAATCAGGTTAAAAAAAGAGTCGGACTCTAGGTGGGAACGAACTTTTCTGGTCGAACTTTTTACAAATTCACTGTCACCCAATTTATAACCTAGTAGAGACTGTGGTGTGTTCCTTTGTGGTATGTAAACTTCGACAAAAATAGAAAATTTATTATCTCGAAATATGTATGTGTGTGCTTATTAGGGTGAAAAAACATGGCACTGGGCAATGATAATAGGGCAAGGCAATTACTACAGTTTGATGCCCAAATGAGCCATAATTGCATCCAGCTTTTTGTGGAGCAACTCCTTTTCTTCTTTTTGCGATTCTTCTTGTCTGCCTTCTTTTTGTGGTCAGTTTTCTTCTTGGTGCTGGAGGGTGTGCCTGAAGGGCTGCAGGATGAAGATGAACTAGATCCCTTCTTCTTGTCTTTGCGTGCGTGACTTTTGGACCTGCTGGCACTGCGTCTTCTAGAGGATGCTGCTCGGCTGGAGGCCGAGAGCGCCTTGCCGGGAATCTCGGTCTGCAAAACACAATAGGTTTAATGAAAATTATGGAATGGGCATTAGATGAAGTGATTAGAGTCAACATAGAGCAGGGTTCGTAATGAAACATTTGAAAAAAAGGACATTTGGATGAAAAAAGATTTTATTTCATTTTATCCAGTGCTTATTGCTATTTTGTAGCAAAAAAAAAGATTTTGACTAAAAACTTCAAAAATAAAAAGATTTTGGGTCCTGAAAAAAGAAAAAAGGACAAATCGTTTTAAAAAGGACGATTACGAACCCTGACATAGAGTCAATCTAGCTACAGTCGAGTATCGAGTGGCGGCAATTAGAGAAATACGGTATATAAGGGTTATTTAAAAACGATTAGTAAAATCGAAGTCAGGCAACCCAACCCAAAATGTGAAAAAGAGGAATTTTTAGCAGAAAAAAGAGGCGAAAAGAGGCATTTTTAAATAGACATTTGAATCCTTCAGAAAACAATTGAGAACATCACAAATAAAATTTATTCGCCAAACACATACTCTTTACGGCTTTGGCCTTCTTCAACAACTCTTTTTCGTGCAAACCCATAAATAGAAGAGAAAAAAAAGAAGCAAACGCCTCTTAAAGAGCATGCCCACGCTAACACGAGGTGGTGCCCGGGAATTCAATTTTTTTTCCTGATCATTGACCTTCTGTACGGATTTTTCAGTTCGGTTTCTAACAAAACAAGGCCTAGAATTTAGTTTTAGGCATGATTTTGTTGGAAACCAAGTTAAAAATCCGTACACAAGTTCAGTGATTAGGAAAAAATTTTGAATTCCCTGGCACCACTTCTTATTAGCATGGGTATGCCCCTTTAAAGAGGTAAAATGGCATCCCTGATCGGAATCCTTACGTTATTTGGCCAGACTGTCGGAAAATATTTTTGAAAAGCCTTCGAAATAGGAGTAAAAAAATGTCAGACCGTAGGTGGAACGAACTCGAGGGGGTGTCGGGTTATCGGCACTCGAATGTAGTGAAAAAAGCTTAAAAAAGGAAAATTTTGAAAAAAATTTCCCCGGTGTGTTTTTTAGCTTAGGCAAAAGTAGTTTCCTTCCCTTTTTGACCTAAATCCCCTGTTGTGATTCAATGCTTAGGCAAGGGCAGGTCAGAATGTGATAGGACAGACTCTAACCTTTTCCCCAGAATGTTCTTTTAAAAATTTGCTAAATTAAACAAGTTCAAAAAACGCTGCATTCATTTTGATTCACCCTGTTTATGAGAATAACCGTTTTTTTGCATCTTTTATATTTTCCAAATTACTTTCCTATGCACTTCTATAGCTTTTCTAAAAGACCCTACCATTAAAGCCGCCTTTTCTGAAGGAAGGAGATGAACGACGGTCTGGTGATTTGCTGAAGCGTGGTTCATCTAAATCCACATATTTTGATTGCTCTAAACAATGTTTTTGAGTCATAATGCCTTAGAAACACTAGAGTTGGTTGTGGTAACAAAGACTCACCTCTGTTACCTCTGCTGTTAAATAGATCTATGCGACCAGAATCTGCCTCTCCACCTGACCGACCACCTCGGTTGGACTGACGATCTCCTCTTTCACTACTTCCACCTCCAAATCCAGAGTTTCCACCACTTCCAAAACCGGAGTTGGCGAACCCATTGTTGGCAACCCTCCGCTTGAACCAGTGTTACCAAAACCACCACCAGCGTCTAAATATTTACGTAAATTCAGCTGTGAGTTATAGCTAGAGTTTCAACCTACCGTTATTAGAGGTTCTTGACTTGTTGTCGTCGTCATCTCTGGAGTCAGGTCTGCTGCTGCCAAAGCCCCCACTACTGCCTCCTCCACCAAAGCCGCCTCCCCCGCTTCCTCCACCTCGGCCTCGACCACCACCTCCTCGGCCACCTCCCCTGCCACCTCTTGGCACTCGAGTTTGGTGCATCCACGAGACATGTGGCCGGTCTCCTGGCAGTTGTAGCAGGTCATATCGCTACTGCCGCCGCCACCGCCTCCTCTGCCACCTGAAATACATTATTCTACAAACGGGCTTCGCATGATAATCACTTTTTGTAAGTTCGACGCCTCGTTCGGTATGTAAGCTACAGTCAACCCCTTCGACCCCTCAAATTGGTTTCCGCCTAGTGTCCGACACTTTTGTAACCCAATTTTTAAATCCTTCTACTGAAACTGGTTCACTAGCCTAGTCAAAAATATCGTAAGGATCACGGTTTAATCGGTGAAGTTGCCGTCATTTGCAAAAATTACCGGTAACATCGTGTTTTTGACAAGGCTGACGAATCACTTTGACAAAAGATTCTAAAATTGAATTGAAAAAGGTGTCGGACGCCACGCGGGAACGAACATGAGGGGGCGGCGTTGGAGCTTGGAGTGGCTTGAGGGAGCGAGTTGATTGCACAGTTCAATTTTTTGTTAATATTACTAGGTAAACTGACAAAAAATAAAACTGTCAAATCATTCTAATCTTAGTATCGAGCAAAACCGAAATTGAAAGAACTTTCTGAACTATTGATGATTCCTCCTACCTCCTGAGCGTCCACCTCCATTATCACCGCCTCCTCCTCCGAAACCGCCGCCGCTCCTCCACCAAAACCTCCAGTATTATTGCTAAAGGAGTTGGAAGTAGATGCACTGCTGCCTCCACCGCCTCCACTGCCAAAGCCACTATTGGCAAAGCCTGCATTAGCAAAGCCACCACCACCAGAGCTATTGTTGTCTTGCTTGTTTGAGCCGCCACCTCCAAAGCCTCCACCTCCTCCAAATCCCCCACCACCTCCAGAATTATTGTTGGCAAAACTGCCACCACCTCCTCCAGAATTGTTGTTGCTGCTGCTGTTGTTGGCAAAGCCACCTCCACTGCCACCGCCGCCACTTCCAAATCCAGAATTAGCAAATCCTGCATTAGCAAATCCACCAGTATCTGCTGGTTTGTCAGAAGTGGTGGTGCCTGCGGCCTTGCCGAAGCTGCTGCCGGCGCCAGTACCTTGGTCTGTGCTGTTGGAGCTGGAGAAACCTCCACTTTTGCCATTATTTTTGAAGCCACCACCTCCTCCACTGGACTTGTTGGTGTTATTAGCAAATCCTCCTCCTCCGCCGTCACCACCACTGCTGCTTCCGCCGCCAAAGCCATTATTGGTGAAGCCACCGCCACCTCCAGACGAGGGATTGTTAGCGAAGCCACCGCCAGAGGAGGGATTGTTGTTGTTGGCAAAGTTTGTCATGCTTGTTTGAGCCCCCACCACCAAAGCCACCTCCACCTCCAGAATTGTTGGAGAATCCGTTGCTGTTGGTGTCGTTCCTGCAGTTGTTATTGGCAAATCCACCACCACTACCGGAATTGTCATTGCTTTTGCCGAAACCAGCGTTGGCAAACCCAGCATTAGCAAAGCCAGATGAGCTATTGGTGTTATTGTCAGAGTTGGGTGGTTTGTTGCTGTCGGCATTGGAGTCTGTCTAGACTTGCTGTTGTTGTTAAAGCCGCCACCAGTTCCGCTTGAGAAACCAGAAGAAGAGCTATTGTTGGTGTTGGAATTGCCTGAGCCAAATCCACCACTTGGCTTGTTGTCGGCAAATCCGGCGTTCGCGAAACCTGTATGGTTTGCGAAACCAGATGTTGCATTTGATGCTGAAAAACGGTAGTTTACAGAATTTTGTATACAAACAACTATTAACAAGGGGTTTGTAAGGAAGTTTTTTTTGGCGTTTTACGACTTTTCGGGGGTTTAAAGGGGCATGCTCACGCTAATAAGTGGTGGTGCCAGGAATCAAAAATTTTTCTTGATCATAGATATTGTGTGCGGGTTTTCAACTTGGTTTCTAACAAAACTATACCTGAAATTAAATTCTAGGCCTTGTTTTGTTAGAAGCCAAGTAGAAAAATCCTACAGAGCTTCAATGATTTGGAAAAAAATTTGAATTCCCGGCACCACCTTTTATTAGCGTGGGCATGCCCCTTTAAAGCACCCTGTCTCTTCCTAATCAATGGTCCCGCGCAAATTCAAAAATTTTCCTGATCATTGAAATTGTGTACGGATTTTTTAACTTGGTTTCTAACACAACTAAACTTAAAATTCAATTCCAGGCCTTGTTTTGTTAGAAACCAAGTTGAAAAATCCGAAGAGAAGTTCAATGATCAGTGAAAATTGTTTGAATTGGCGCGGGATCATTGAGCAAGAAGAGACAGGGTCCTTTAAGATAACTTTTAAATTTTATAAAATTCGATTTTTTTACTATTTTTTACATTTTTGTAAATTTTGGACAGAGTCTTTTGCATAGAGGAGGCCAGAGCCGTTAAAAGACAGGCTCAGACGTGTCTGTTAAACTGCAAAAAATCCAAAATGACCCAAAAGCGAAATGACTGCGTGTCAGTTCTGAGCTATTAAAATTTTAATTGAGACCATATTTTTGACTTTGCTTTAAACTAGCTTACTTGAAGAGGCAGTGTCGCCAGATGGATTGCGAGCTGGACTTCTATTGTTGTTGTTGTTGCCGAAACCGCCTGCTGCATTGTCGTTAGCAAAACCACCACTATTTCCACCGCTATTGCTGCTAGTGTTGTTCTTGAAGCCTCCACTGGAAAACCCTCCTCCGTTGGCGAATCCGCTGCTTGCTGCTGGTGCTGCAGGGGTTTTGAAAGAGTCTGTAAACTTTTACTGGTTAGCTGCAGCCAAAACATCGGTATACGAACGGTTACCGTATCCGCTCTAATTATAGACCCCTCTCTAATTATAGACCCCCTCGACTTTGAGGGTCTGTATCTTGGAGGAGAGAAAACATTTTGCAAATCTGTTATTTGCCTTTTCTTAACTCCCACGAGCTTCACCGATTCCACTTTTTGGATTTTGGTTGAGCACCCAAAAGCTTTGGATCAAATTCAAAATTTTCAGATTTTCGGGAGGCTGAAAAATTATAGACTCGGGTCTATAATTAGAGCGGATACGGTATATCCGGTTTGGGGTTGATTTTTTCCCCCTCTACAACTCTTAAGCTTCCGGAAATCAAAAATCCAAACCATATCCCGCATTTCCATACATCAACCCTCGATTTTACGCCATCACCTCGAGTTCGTTCCCGACTAAGATCCGGTACTTTTTAATCCAAATTTGAAATTATTTTGCCGAAACCGATCTGTCAGCCTTGTCAAATTAAAAAGAGAAAAAATTTATACACCTTATTTTGAAATAGAATGGTGTAAAATTGATGATGAAATTGCTGTCATTTACAAAAATTAACGGTGAAATTTTAATTCTTACGATAATTTTTGACTATGACTATGAATCAGTTTCGACAAAAGAATCTAAATTTGGGTTAAAAAGTTTCAGTCCATCTAAAGCGTGGTAGGTTAATGTACTCTTTAAAACATTTGTACTTTTTTTACGACCCCAAGTCTTTTTTATTTTCGAAATATTTAGTCAAAACCTTTTTTTGCGCTGAAAAAAGGCAATAAGCACTGGATAAATTGACAGTTTTTGACGAAAAATGACTAAATTGTATTTTTTTGGCTAAATACACTTTATTTCAAAATTTTGGGTTACGTACCCTGTTTTAGAGGGCGGCGTAAAATCGAGAGCTGACTGTATTAATGTGCTGGCAACCGAAAAAATTATCTAGAAAGATTTTTTTGCATTTTTGATCACCTACCTGTAGGAGTTTTTGAGTTTGGAGATGGGAAAGGGTCTTTTGGCTTGGGCATGCTTCCTTCTAGTGCTGATCCACCTACAAACACTTGGCTGTAATTACATTGAATATTGCCAACGATGAAGTTATTGGCTGGCAGAACACAAGATTTTAAAACAGACAGTAGAGAGAGTGGGGCGAGGGGGTGAATCAGCCTAATCAATAGTCCTGCAAGCTAGTTGGTCTGCCAGCAGTCAATTCGCCCTGTTACCCCATA
Source organism: Ditylenchus dipsaci (assembly GCA_004194705.1). NCBI lineage: Eukaryota > Metazoa > Nematoda > Chromadorea > Rhabditida > Anguinidae > Ditylenchus > Ditylenchus dipsaci. The sequence continues at coordinate 25,232 of SADC01000493.1, forward strand.
CCCCCTCACAATCACTAATACTACGGTATTTGACTATTTCCATCACTTCTTTTCCTGATAATAGACCACTGTGATCTTATCTATGCCTGCTGCTTACTAATTCCTTGAAAAAACAAAAAGCCATTTTGCAGAAAAGTATATGCTGCAAAAAATTTTTTAAAATAAATCAGATACTTGCATTTTTAACTCGATGTGCTTACCGTATTCTCTCGAATAGACGGCCCACCCTAAACTCAAAATCGTGTTTTGCCATTGTGTTTTGAACCACTTTTCAAGACTTTTTTCGCTTAAGTCCCTCCTCAATTTTTAGCTCATCTTATTGGCTACAAATTGAAAAGTCTTCAAAAAGTAGGTCGAAAATTCAATGCCAGAAACACGATTTTGAACGAAGGGGGGGGGGAATTGTTTATGGATAATCATTTTTGATGGCGCAAATTTACTTTATTATGGCGCAAATACATTTTTTATGGAGCAGATTCACTTTTTTTGGCGCAATTTCAGTAAATTTGCACCAAATTTTAGCAAATTTGCGCCAAGTAAAAGTGAATCTGCGCCAATAAAAATTGTATTTGCGCCATAATAAAGTAAATTCGCGCCACAAAAAATGATTATCCGTTGTTTATTAGAGAGAATACAGTATTTACTCGCCTAAAGGTCCGATAAACTGGTGATCTACAGCTGACTTTTAGTCTATTCCTTAAAAGAAACTTTCTGAAATAATGATAAAGCTACAAACAAATATTTATCATGACTTTAAGGCTTCTTGGGCTGCTGTCAATACAAATGTGTCATTTTGTAAAAAAGTTAAGCCTCATGTGGAAATGAACCCTCGATCTACTTTTACCGATATCAGCAATTTACTACTGAGCTACCCAAATCGCTAGAGTGACAGGCCATTATTCATTCCTTAATTTTTATTTTCAAAATGACAACTTTTCAAAATATTTTTTTACGTAGTCCTAGCATTTTCCAAATTTGAAATTGACCTTGTAACGCGTTGGTATACCCCTTCAAAACTAATAATTGCGAATGTTATTTGAGGTTTGAAGTCACTTTTCGAAGGGGGACCGAAGAAATTTTCATTAAAAAAATATCTAAAATAGAATACACAAAAAGTTATTTTTAATTTTTTTTTATCAGTTCTGCGAACTGTGAACCAACCATATTTGAACAGAATATTGATTTTTGCACAAATATACTATGAACTCAGTCAAGTATTTACTGAGCACTGTCAGCAAAAAGTGTTTTTTTCTTCTGGCTCATCTCATTCTATCACACTGTCCTATATTACTACCACCACAACTGTTCGTCCAAAAAAATGTATGCAGTCTGAATTCTTAGAGCAACATCAAACCTTTGGAAGGAAGTATAGGCAAAGTGAGCTCAGCCAAATGGGGCATGTCTGGCGAGGGTGTACTGCTGGAGGGGGATCCACGACAGGGGTGTCTGGAGCTCTGGATGCCATCCTCCGCTTGTTGAAGGACGGCATGGAACTGATGCTGATCATACTGCTTTTGTGAACTTCCTACAATTTGCGTGGTTAAAAATAGGGTTGTCTTATGCCCCGGGCCTTTAATAATCGGGCTTATGCCCGGGCATATGTCCGGGCATTTCGGGGCATTTTACAAATTTTCGCATCAATCAATTTTTTTTCCAACAAACTTCAAATATCATCAATAGGGAGCGGATTTTATATGCTTTTGCATATTTTTTAGACGATATGCCTTGCATCAATAACACTGTAAAAAAGCATTTTAGCTCAGTTCTGACCTTTTTTATGGTGTTTTATACAGCATATTTTTGCATATTTTCCGTTTTTAGAGCATATATGCATATTGACTGCATATTTTGACTTTTTCTGGCATATTTTGGGCATATTTCGACTATTTTTTAGAAAGATGCCAAAGTCTAACAAATCCCAAGCAACTTTGCTGAAAGAATGAGCATCGAAGTTTCCGGATGGAATATACGGTATAACAGCAACTCGTTACAAATTGTGACTCGTTACAATTTTGAATTTTTCAATTTCATTTTTTTGACTGTTTTCTGCATGTCCTCTTAACTTTTTTAACTTAGGCCTTAGGCTTAGGCTTAGGGTAGGCCAGCGCACGTTAGGGCGGGCTCAAACGTGTATCTCAGACTGAGCACCAAAACGCGCCAATTTGAAAAAACTGTAACGAGTCACAATTTGTAACGAGTCGCCTGGCAGTCGGAATATACACTCTTGATCAAAAACTTTTGTACTGTCAAGCATGTAATCAGCAGGTTTTTTATTGAAGTCGATAGCCTTATCGCAAACACTAAGAAGGTATTATGATGGGAAACGAATTATGCTGAGTATTTTGTTTAGGTTTTTACGAAAGCACCATCTCGCGTTGTGGTCTACAAAGATATTTGTCGAGATCTTCCCTTGCCTCCGATGCCGATTTTAACACGATGGGGTACTTGGATTGAAGCTGCAGTATTTTACTCTAAGAATTTCACACTCGTCAAATCGGTAAAAATTTAAATGAGGATTCGTAAATTAGTGAGATTTGCGATTTTTGAACAAATTTTAAGGCTATTAATCAATTAGAACCTGATGCCATCTCAGTCAAAATAGCTCAAACATTTTTTTTTATAGCTCTGAAGTGGTGCAGAAACTAGCTTATATTCAATCAAATTTTTCTTTTATTCCTACGGCAATCAAGAAACTGGAGACTCAAGGTTTGCTTGAATGAATCGAAATTGACCTAAATATTCCTTTTTTGGTAATTTAGGTCCATCACTGAATCAAAGCTCTGAAACTTTGGATGCCGTTAAAACTATTCTTGAGGCAGCACCTGGAGAAATAGGCCAAAGAGTGAAAGAAAAGTTCAATTCTGTGATGCGAAACAATTCTGCTCTCAATCGTCTGTTAGCCATATCTAAAGTGCAGCGTGGGGCTATTGCTGACCTTAACATGCCCCTAATCAAATTGCTTCAATGAAATATGCACCAATGGTTTCTTGCGATGTAGAGCGCTCCTTTTCAGTTTACAAGAACATTTTGGCAGAAAATCGAACTAACTTTACACCTGAAAACCTTGAGATGTATATTATTTGCAATTGTGAATCATGTTAGTTGTTAAGATGATGAAATCTTGTTTTGCTGTCTTTCATTCACTCGAAGAATTCGGTGCATATTTTGTCTATTTAAGGGCATATTTCGCGATTTTCAGAGCATATTTTGTCATTTTTAGGTCATATTTTATGCGCATATTTCGCGTTTTTAAGGGCATATAAATCCGCTCCCTAATCATCAATAAACATATCAAAACAACCAAATTTGGTGTATTTTTTAGTATTGTATTTGAGATCTTTCATTTAATAAGAGCAATTCACAACATCGTCAAAAATAAAATAACCGGAATTAGAGATATGAAATTGGAAACTACAGTTAACAGAACGTCCACAACTAACAGTAGTTAACATCACATCTGACATTCCTTTTAACTTTACCGTATTTTCTCTATTGATCCCCCACTCTCTAATAATCCCCCACCATATTGACCTTAGAGCGAACATTTTGCAAATCTGTTTTCCGCGTTTTCTTGATTAGCACGAGCACTCCTGATTCCACTTTTCAGATTTTGGTTGAGTACCCAAAAATCTCGAAATCGGCCTCATACTTTTCTGATTTTTTAGGGGTTGAAAATAATATTACATGGGGGTTTAGTAAAGAAAATTCGGTAATTTCTTTTCAAGGAACTCAACACAGATCGTAGTACTTTTTGTGAAATTTTTCGTACTTTTAAAAAACACTCTTTTTATCTAAAATTCATTACTCTGAGGCACCTCAGTATACGAGATTTCTTTAGAAATTTGAATAAATTAACAGAAACTCAAAATAAAATAAATTAACAGAAACTCAAAATTTTGAGTAAAAGCAGGGCTCCGAATCATCCTTTTTTAAAAGATTTGTCTTTTTTTTGGCACCCAAAATCTTTTTTATTTTGAAGTTTTTAGTCAAAATCTTTTTTTTCGCTCCAAAACAGCAATAAGCACTGGACAAAATGACCCTTTTTCTTCAATAATGGTCAAAATGTCCTTTTTTATCCAAATGTCCTTTTTTCAAAATTTTGAGATGAGAACCCTGCTTTAAAAAGATCCTTCTCAACCGCAAATTCAAATCGATCGGCAAATTTTGTATCAATATTGGGCTAAGCAAGGCGTATTTTGTAGGCATGAGATACCGTATAACCTCTAATAATCCCCCACCTCTCATTTTTGTGACTAGGATTTCAGAGTTAAGGCTATTTTTGATTTACAATTTCGAAATTTTTCAGGGGTTGAAAATTAATCCCCCATGGGGTATTAAAAGAGGTTATACGGTACACCGGTTAAGGAATTTATGGTTGACTGATTTATGTTTGGGGAATGTGGAAAAACGTCAATAGTACTTACATAAACGCTGCCTTCCTTCGATTCTGATACTGCTGATGCTGATGTAGATGCTGCTGATGCTGACGATGTAGACTCCTTCCGCTTATTGGTTTTAGGGGTGAATCTGGAGAAGGCGGCTACAGTAGGTCTGGGAGGGCTGGTCGGTGAGCCTGGAGTGCTCCTTCTGGCCGAGATCTTAGCCACTACAGGCTGCAATCATGAAATAATTGTAAACATCTGATAAAGAAATTCAGTCAAAATTCTGAGTACTGGCAAAGTTAAAGGGGAAAGGTATTTAGGTTTGAAAATTCTAAAATTAAATTCTAGACAAAAATTTGCACAAGTTCGATCCCACCTGGTGGCATGCTACTTATTTCGTCTTATTTGACCAATGTCTAGAGGTAATTTGGGTCGCTGATTTATTAATCTGCGCTAAAAAAGTCAAATTACCCGATAAATTGGCCAAACAAGCCAAAATAAATAGCGTGCAACCACGCGGGATCGAACCTGCGAACCACACAGACGCTTGCCACTGCGCCCCCGAGACCCCTTTTATCAAACATAAATAACCTCTCCCTCCGGCCCCTCTTTAAATTTTCAAAATTAAATTACCCACCTTTTTTCTTTTGCTTCCAGGCGATAGCTGAGCCACATTATTAGTTGAAGCAGATGAACTGGTGCTAGCTGTCGAAGATTTTTTGTCGTTACTACTGCCTATATCCAACGACAGTCTGGGTCTTTTGGATGGTCTAGGGCTGGTGGGATATCCAACTGTTCTAGTTTGACTTCTGTAGGGTCCATGAGTAGGTCGCCGGCATCCCCGTCCACATCTATTTCGCTCATTTGTGCTTCTTCGTCAGTGTCATCATCTATTTCGATCACCTCTGGATCCAAAGGGATGATTTTGTGAGCATGGTTGGCAGGCACTAGGACTGTGGTAGGGTTTTTGCCAGCACCGTAAGAAGTGCACACTTTGTTTTCTATTCCGTATTCTATGTCGACAGGCACTAGGCCAGGCCACTCAAAATGGGCAATGGACAGGTCTAGATCCTGGTCACCCTCCTCTATACCTTCGGACTCTGTAGACTTGCGTTTGCTGGTAAGGACAGGCAGGGCATCTTGGTCTGAGGATGCTGAGGACACGGTTCTCGGCTTGCGACTACTTTTGCAGCTTTGAAGGGGGACGCACGCATCTGCAATTTTATGTTGTAAAGATAAGAACTCTCAAGATTGTTGGGTAGCAATAAATAGAAAAAAACAATATGAAACGACTCCAAATAATTTTTTTTTCATTTCTGACTTTTGGAGGGTTAGTATTTTTTTGTCTCTTTGACTAAATTTGACCTTTGAACTATATTTGGGGAGTTGGGCGCGCTTATTTGAGTCATTTTTGAAAGATTTGGGCGAAAATCCGAAATCTAAAATGCAGAATAAGTAGAGCTCGCATGAACTACAAAAACGTAAAAAACCTGTTCGAAAAAAAATTCTGGACCCAAATACAATAGCTCAAAGTCGAGGGGGGAGGGGCAATTAGGGAAGTACGGACTTAAAATAAGGCTAACCCAGGGATGGGAATCGTACTTTTTAAAAAGATTTCTATGTTTTTGGGTTCCCAAAATGTTTTTATTTCTGAAAATTTTAGCCAAAATCTTTTTTTCGCTTCAAAATCGCAATAAGCACTGGATGAAGTCATTTTTTTATTCAAAAGTTGTCAAAATGTACTGTTTTTTTTTTCGGAAAATGTACTTTTTGAACAAATTTCATTCACATTCCTCGGCTAACCAAATATAAAGTTAAAAAAAACTCAAAAAAGGTTTTTAATATAAGATTGACCACTTTTTTCAAAAAATGTCCGCAATTAATTGTGTTTTCGATGTTTTTCGATATAACTTTAGTTTTGTACAAGCAATTGAACAAACAAAGGCTCAAAAACAATACCTCATTTGAGTGTCTCAGATTAATAGTAAGAGGAAGACAAAGAAAGTTGCAGATTTGTTACATACGCGAAAATTCATTTTGGGAAAATAAAATGTGATTGATAGGTAGACAATTTACTAGACATTGATTAGATATTGTGAATGGATGATAAGGACATTTACTGCAGGTTGCAACACAAAAGTGTTTCAAAGGAACACATTAATTGTAGGTGTTTTTTGGACGAAAAAGTATAGAAATGTATTGTTCACTCACACTCGCTCATTTAATCAAACCGCAGTCAAAGTTTTTCATGAACAGTCCCCCTTTTAATAATAGTCGCCTGAGGCGGAATTCAATTCAAAATTTAATACATTTTGGCCAAAGTTATTAGGAGAATCAACTGCGTCGAAATATTTTTGGGCAACTACCACACAAGATCTACAGGTTGTGTCAAGAAGTTTGCTCACTATCGATCGGTCATGACTTTTTTTCTAGGTCGAATTTTGAATTTTGGTCCTATTAAATAATTAGGCTCATTTTTTGCTTCAGTCCCTCTGTTGATCTTTTGTGGGTTTTTTAGGCTTAGGCATGGTATGCCAGCGTATGTTAGTACGGACTCAAACATGTTCCTCAGTGTAAGATAAATATGCCTGAATCTGTCCTAACATACACTGGACTACCCTTGCCTCATCCTAAAAACACACAAAAAATCAACAGGGGGACCAGGGCAAAAAATGAGCTCAATTCTTTAATAGGGCCCGAACTTCTGTAACAATGTCCGAATTTTTACCAGAACTTTTGTTTGGTATATCACGTCAAAACACGATTCTCGTTGGTCCTTCTGTGGTTTAGGTTCTGATCTGTAGATGGATTCTGGATGGTTAATGCTGAAACCACAGTGGGATCACCCGAAAATCATGTTTTTCACATTATATACCAACAATTTTTTTTGCTATTTGAAGTCTGTGGCCATTCAAATTTCTTGACACAGCCTGTGTATGAAGGTCGCCTAGGGACTGGCTCAGCTGTTAGTTATGTAAAATGCTTTAGAAGTGGCAATTTTGCAATTTCAATATTTCAAGGGGCAAACTGTATTGTTATTCCTGATTTTAGAGTAAACCAACCAAATTTAGCTGAGGTGTAGGGTTGTCGAAAACTGTCGAAAATGTGCCCGTAGACCACATTTCTTTTTTTCTTGTGGCTTTCCCATACCTTATCAACTTCAAATGATTTAATTTTTATCCAAATCCCATATATCCAGGACTCCGAATGAAAATTTTCAAAAAAGGACATTTGGGTCAAAAAAGAAATTTTTGACTGTTTTTGAAGTAAAAGGGTCATTTTATGAATGTTACAAAATGTTGCCATTTTGAAGCGAAAAAAAAAAGATTTTGACTAAATTTTTAAAATAAAAAAAGATTTGGGGTGCCAAAAAAGGACAAATCTTTGTAAAAAGGACGATTCGAAGCCCTGCATATATCCCATTTAGCCAAATTTTCGGCGCGTAATCGTTTTCCCAATTCACACTTTCCCAATGAATTTACTTTGCCGATGAAACCTTTTCCCAATGCATCTTTTTCCCAATAAAATACTTTTCCCAATGCATATTTTTCCCAATGAAGTACTTTTGCCAATGAACTCAGTTTATATCTGAAATTGAGGAATTTTATTTTTGAATATATTTCTATAAAAGGCAATAGAAAACTTGAATAACTTGAATAAAATAAAAGATGAAATAAATATTTAACGAGGTTCTTTAATGGCAAGAACAACGGCATTGAGATATTCTTTTGCAGTCATTCGACGAGCAGCAATTCTGGTGAATTTTTGAACCTGCAACTTGATTCATGCATCGCGATCAATTTCGGCCTGATGCCGAACTCTTCGTCTTCTATTCCCGAGCCAATCGTTGTAGTCATTATTGAAATCAGAAGAGTAGGCCAGTCTCAACTTCACCATTAAGTCTCAAAGCGGAGGATGAGTCACGTTTCCAAGGAGGTGCTTCAGTTTTCTATTGTTTGACTCATTGAAGTTGTTAGAGCGCTGTCGATCTTGGAGGACCCGCTCGTAGACATTCCACAAACGATGAGAAAGCTGTGGCGGATGTCTGCAAAGTCGAGCACTTGGGCAACTGGCACATATGCTAGGGCTAATAACAATCTAGACTGGTGGTAGATGACCACATTGCTTTTGTAGAGTTTGAAGAGTTTCAGGATTTTGAGACGCTTGATGTGATTCTGGCTCAAATGAAATGAACAAAAATCGGCTATCAGTGGCCCAAAGGTAGCCAGAATGGATTTGTAGGGATTGATTTCAAAATCACATGAGAAGGAATGGGTTTGAGATCTGGGTATTGCTGTTTGATCATAGCCCACATCTTATGATAAGTAGCTCTCTTCTTATTGGGCAGAAGCGCGTGAGCTATTGGAAAATGAAAGACGTCGCCCCGATCGGAGAGCACTACATATACCGTATATTCTCTAATAATCCCCACCCCTCATTTTTTTGACTAGGATTTCAGAGTTAAGGCCATTTTTGATTGACAATTTCGAAATTTTTCAGGGGTTGAAAATTAATCCCCCATGGGGATTAATAGAGAATATACGACAAATACAAATAAATTAACTAATAGAAGACGACATTTATTTTACAAATTACGAACCTGTGTAAATGAAGGTGGGCACATATCAAAGGTACCATCGCCTTCCACATGAACAACAATAATTGCTCCGAATAAAATAAACGAATTAATTAAGAGCGATTAGGTAGCGCAATGAGGTACTTATTCTCGCTGATAAACTGAGTTCATTGGCAAAAGTACTTTATTGGCAAAAAGATGCATCGGGAAAAGTATTTTATTGGGAAAAAGATGAATTGGGAAAATGTTTCATCGGCAAAGTAAATTCATTGGGAAAGTGTGAATTGGGAAAACGATTACGCGTCAAATTTTCGAGTATCGAGTTCACGGCATTTCAAAACGACCGAAAAGGTCCGATCTTGGTTTTTAAGCGTATTTGCATGGTGCAGTGGTAATACTTATACACCAAAATGAAGCTAGGGATCTCCCCTTTCAGATAATACAGATCGAATTTTCTAATTAAAGATTTGCCATAGGCTATTTTAATAAAGATAAGCCATTTTAAGTCCCTAACATGTTTTTCTAGTCAAATTTGAGGGTTTTTTTCTTATTTCCCGCAAAAAATTTCAAAAGGCTAAATTGGACCCTTTCGGACGTTTTTAAAAGCCGTGGAGTCGAGTACTCGACAACCCTATTTAGGCTTTATTAGAGGCATTACGTTAGTTAAGCCTAATGTTATATGTCTCTTTTCCACTAAACTAACATAAACCAATTAACTGACACCAAACAACGAAAGTGTATTTTTAGCAATCATCAAAACAAAATCCCAAAAATCGCAAGCCTAAAAAATTTTGCAAAATAAAGATGTGCATTGGCAAGATCAATAAAATGTGTTGCAGATTTTTATCAAAAGCACTTTCCGAAAGGACTGTAAAAAGCCGAAAAGCAAGTCAGATCATACATATGTATTTGTGCTTGCCTGTCCAATCAATCAACAAGCCTGTATACTAAACACACCGCCCCTACTTGCCTGTTTTTCTCTGTCTTCTTCTTCTTCTCCCATATCACTGTTGGCTATATGTTCGGCAGTTGATGTGGCCAGCAATTGCTGGGTGAGGCGCGTCTTTTCATGCGCTGCTCCAGTCTCTGCTGCAGTGAATTAGGCTTAGGCATAGTTTCTGATGGATAGCTCTGCTTCGTCTTCTTCAGCTTACAGTTAAATACATTGATCTGAAAAAAAAAATTACAAAAGGAAAACTGGATAAAAGTAAAAACATAAGCTCAAATCTAAAACACCATCAAACTCATAAAATATCATGTCAAATTTTTAAAACTTCTTGTTCTTGGTGTTTACTTGTCATTTTTATTTATTTTTTTTGCACCAGCATGTAGCCCTAAACTTCTAGTTTTTGATAAGCTATCAACTGGCTGACTACAATACTGAAAAGTGGGAGAAACAATTCATTTGGAAAAAAACAGGTGTAGTTCGAAAAAATATAATTGTTCTCCTACTTTCAAATATTGTTGTCATCCAGTGGATAGCTAATTAGAAACTAGAGATTTAGGGCAACATGCTGGTGCAAAAAAAAATTGAAAAAGTGAAAAGTTAACACCGAGAACGAAAAGTTTTAAAAATTTGATGGAATGTTCAATGATTTTGACGGGTGTTTTCATCTACAGCCTAAAAACATATAACATCGGTTTGCTAAAAAGCTGAAATATGCCACGAAAAACTTAAAACTTTAATATGCCAGAATTTTCGAATAAATTTTTCGAATTTTAACAGTTTTACTTTAATTGGCACCCCGAAATTCATAGAAATTTTGAGATTTTACGTCAAAATCTATATTTTTGACGTTCCAAACTCAATAAAGACTCGATAAAATCACACTTTTTTGACGAAAAATGGAAAAATTGTACTATTTTTTGCCATGTGTACTTTAGTTCAAAAATTTTGAGTTCGCAGCCCTGAATCAATGTCAATTTTGCTCTCTTGTGGCATTTTTCAACTTTTTCGCAAATCAAAGCAGTATGCCGTATTCTCTCTAATTATAGAACCGAGTCTATAATTTTTCAACCTCCCGAAAGTCTGAAAATTTTGAATTTGATCCCAAAGCTTTTGGGTGCTCAACCAAAATCCAAAAAGTGGAATCGGTGAAGCTCGTGGGAGCTAAGAAAAGGCAAAGAACAGATTTGCAAAATGTTTTCTTTGCTCCAAGATACAGACCCTCAAAGTCCAGGGAGGTCTATAATTAGAGAGAATACGGTAAGTCGATAAATATCAGAAGTATTTTGCTAAAATAATAATAAAATTTTAAGCGAAATCAGAACGCCAAAAATGAGCGAAAAATACTATTTAAAAGTAAATTAAAAATACCCATTTAATCGATTTAGCAAAAAGCTGCTGAAAATAATCGATCGAAAAAACTAGTTTCAGCCGTTGGAAAACAGCAAAATGTTTTTTTTTAAGCAACAGGCTGAAAAAGAAAATGAAAAACAAAAAAGTAATGCTATCCTTTTCAGCTATTTAATATTGGCTGATTTTGTCAGTGAAAATTTTGCACTACTTACCAGACAATGAACAACCTTAGGTTGAAAATAACAACAGAGAAAGTGGTTATTTTTCTCAAAGCCAAATACAGGGTGTTTCAAGAAATTCGCCGGTTTTAAAAATGTTATAAATGTTTTTCTGGCCCGATTTTTTGAAATTCTGTTTTTGACAATAGAATTTTCTTGCCGACAATACTTTTTGGTATATAATGTGAAAAACACGATTTTCGTTTGGTCCCCCTATAGTTCGGGCCCTGAACTGAAGATGGGTTCTGAAACTCAAACCACAAGGGAATTTGGGTGGTGCAAACAACCAAGCAAAAATTGTGTTTTTCACATTATACGCCAAAAAAGAATTGTCGGTAAGAAAAATCGATTAGTGAAAACAAAATTTCGAAAATGGCTCTAGGAAAAAGTTTTGACTTTTTTGAAACCAGCGAATTTTCAGAATACCCTGTAACTTTAACTTTTGTACTATTTTGATTGAAATTGAAATTGTGACCAGCCAAATTTAGGATTTCAATCTGGTGTTAGAATTTAAAGGTTCTCCTAGCTAAGAAAAAAGTTAGCTCTCCTAGCTAAGAAAAAAGTTAGCTCTCCTAGCTAAGAAAAAGTTTTAGGTCAAATCGTTCTTTAAGTGAAATCAGGGCTGAGCACGGGCCGACACCCTTCCGGGCCGGGCTTTTATAGTTAAGCAGCGGGCCGGGCCGACCAAAACCCGGCCCGTGCACAGCCCTGAGTGAAATGTATTCATACTTGTTAAATTTATTTTCTCAACAGTTTTTTAGTTTCCTATACAGTCAAATTACGATTTAATGACACTCAGGGGACCAGCGAAAAAGTGTCGTGAATTCGAGGTGTCGTTAGATCGAGTCTCATTAAGTCAAAAATTAAGTTAATTGTCGTTAAATCGAATTTTCTCATAAATATTACAGTCATTTACCGACAAATTAAGGATTCATTCAAATACATACCCTATTTCCTCTAACAATGCGGCCAGAGGCGTGGCCAGAAAAATCTGATGGGGAGGGCTGAAGCCCCCGAGAGGTCATTTTCCCTACACCGTTTTCGAGTTTTATAGTGTTTTTAATAAAAAAAATTTTCGAAAAATCTGACGGGGGGCTATAGCCCCGTCAGCCCACCCCTGAGCTACGCCCATGAATGCGACATGCCGCCTTATTTTTCAAACCATTGAAATTTTGAAAATTGTCGATCAAAATTTTTTTATAACTCTGAAAACTTAGTCAAAAAATGAGGGGGTGCCGCCTTATCAGAGCATGCCGCGTTATTAGAAGAAACACGGTAACCGAATCACTTTAACGACCCTCCTTTAAATTGATTTTATGGTGCCTTTTATAGTAGGATGTTCTTATGGCTCGTTCACGGACTGCAACTTGGACTGACACTTTTTTGGCTACATGAATACCTTATTACAGTGCGCATCATAATGATAGGAAACACGATTTTTTGCAAAAATAGTTGAGTTTTTTGTTCAAAAAATTCCTACTTTTCAAACACAATGTTAAATTACATCAAAATCATGCTATTCGCAATAAAAAAAGTGGTTTGTCTTGAGTGGAAATTTTTTACGCCCGATAAACCGAAAAAATGCCGTATCATAATGATAGGAACTTTTCGTAAAAACACGTTTATTGACTCAATAACATAACCATTTGCATGAATAACAGTTTTACAATGTAAGCTCTGAATCTTAGCTACAACTTGGTAGGTCAAACTCTTTTTTTGATTATTCCGAAAAAAGTTATGACCATCAACAAAAAAGTGTCGATTTCTAGTCAAACCTTTATTTTTGCCTATTTTGGGGCATTCTTACTTCTTTCAACTTCAACCATCCGTTTCTCAGCCCTGTGCAATCTTCAAAAAAAGCCTGATATGTCATTTTGTAGAAAAATTATTAGGCTTTCGAAAAGTGCATTAACTGGTAGCTTTCGATATTAAAACCTTTAAGAAAAGTCATTATTTATGCGATCAAACAACCATTTTCCTTATATTTACTTTGATTTTGACTAGAAATCGACACTTTTTTGTTGATGGTCATAACTTTTTTCGGAATAATCAAAAAAAGAGTTTGACCTACCAAGTTGTAGCTAAGATTCAGAGCTTACATTGTAAAACTGTTATTCATGCAAATGGTTATGTTATTGAGTCAATAAACGTGTTTTTACGAAAAGTTCCTATCATTATGATACGGCATTTTTTCGGTTTATCGGGCGTAAAAAATTTCCACTCAAGACAAACCACTTTTTTATTGCGAATAGCATGATTTTGATGTAATTTAACATTGTGTTTGAAAAGTAGGAATTTTTTGAACAAAAAACTCAACTATTTTGCAAAAAATCGTGTTTCCTATCATTATGATACGCACTGTAGTCTTGGAGATCCCAGTCTAAGTCTTAGTCTAAGGTGTTCATGAAGTGAGACTTAGACTAAGACTTAGACAATTTCTTTATGTGTTTATGTCTTTAACAATTGAAAAACAGCTTTAACACGTTTCATCGCATGTTTTCTTTCTCCACCGACCATCCCTCATTTCAATCTAACATTTTCTATATAACTTTTTTAAATTTTAAAAGAGCTCTATTATGCCCTCTAGTTTCAGTCTAAACCGCAGTCCGTGAACGAGCCATTACACTGTGATAGTCACTATAGTAAATGTGGTTAAACCAAGAACCTAATGAGTCCATAAAAGAAATATGATTTCTACTGGAGCTTGAAAAAGAAAAAATGTTGAACTTGGAGATCGAGAAACTGACAGAAATATGACAAATTAATTTACATGTTCAGTTAAGAACGCTTAAAAAATTTGGAGCCGAAAAATTTGATAATTTTTTTGGGCTCTACCCCGTTAGCGCCCAAATTGTTTGCGCCAAAAATCGTTATAGCCAAAACCTGTAAATTTTATTAATCACTTTGCTACATATCGTTTTTCTAAGTAATTTTATGAATATTATTATTTTCAAGTTTATAATCAAATTGATGCCAGAGAAAAGGGCTACATTTTGAGAAAAAGGTTATAGATGACCATATCTGCTGTAATTTAATGAAAAACAAAAGTTCTCGAAAAAGTCCAGGATTACTGAAATTCAGAGGTTTTTAGTAAAATTTGCAGATATGGTCATATACAATCTTATGCTCAAAATGTAGCCCATCTCTCTGGCATCAACTTGAGTATTAACTTGTAAATGACAATATCCACGAAATTACTTAGAAAAACTATATGTAGCAAGCTAATTAATTAAAAATGTAACGATTTTGGCTATAACGATTTTCGGAGCAGACAATTTGGGCGCAAACGGGGTAGAGGCCAAAAAATTATCTAAATTTTTCGGCTTCAAATTTTTAAGCGTTGTTTATTGAACATGTAAATTTAATTTGTCATATTTCTGTCAGTTTCTGGATCTCCAAGTTCAACATTTTTTTCTTTTTCAAGCTCCAGTAGAAATGATATTATACTAAAACAATTTAAAATGTTGGCAAAATTGAACATACAAGCTTTTTTGAGTTGACACGAAGAAAATTAGTTGTAAGTCGTTACATCAAAGGTCTTTTCCCTAGTAGGGATGGGAAAAATGTGTCGTTTAATTCGATTCCAAATTAATGTCGAACAATCAGACATCAATACCGATTTATGCTGAAAATTTTGAGTTACGGCCTTTTATAGTGAAGTAATTTTTTCAACTGCCAAAAATGACCTCTTTTATCTTCCCGCAAGCCGGTCGTTTCCAGGCTGTATAAAAGCGACAATTGTTCTTGGTTCTGAGACTATTTTTGCCTTGCTTATATAATAGTAATTAACTTACATACAGTCGATCTCTGATTAACATCTCTCTCTGATTAACATCCCCGTAAGATTGGTTTGGTTAGTCGTCATAGAAATTACTTATAACTGACTCTCTGATTAACGACTCTCCAAATAACGTCTCTTCACAAACTTTTTAGAACTGATCTGAGGCCATTTACCCCTGATTTGTAGCTCATCTCACTGGCTAAAATTTCGGTGGTAACTTGCCTGAGAGTGATTGGCTGTAAACATAGTCGAGTTGACCCTCAACTTTTTGAGGTCAACTTTTGTCAAAGTTGCTAAAATATCAATTTTTTAATGGGAAAGTGCCAAATCTGATATTCATGACCCCCACTCAACTTTCTGAGCTCTACAAAATAGTTTTAACAGAAATTCAAAATCCTGTCTCTACAAAATTTTAGCAAAAGTTGACCCTAAGTTGACCTCAGTTGACCCCTCAACTTTTTTTACTCACCGATTTTTCTGCGTCGAATTTTTATAAATCACTCGGAAAAACTGCCTGTATTTTTTGTGTAGAGCACAAAAAGTTGCCCTAGGGTCATAAATATCGAAATAAAAAAATATTAAGAAAAACATTGACATTTTTTGAATTTAAGAAAAATTTGACCCTAAAAGTTGACCCCGACTATGGTAACCATAGTATGGTTACAGCCATTTACAAAAAGTGAGTTAAAAACACAAGGCCAAGAGCACGATTTTGAACGAGGGGGGGGGGTGCACGCCTATTAGAAGAAATACAGTACAATCAACTCCCGATTTAGTGTACATCGGATTTAGTGTACACCTCGGTTTAGTGTACACCTTGATTAAATCATTTTGGCCGGCGGTCAATTAAAATGACTAGAATGAACCCTCCATTTTATTGTACACTCGATTTAGTGTACACCTGAAGCCGGTCCCCAGGGTGTACACTAAATCGGGAGTTGACTGTACATAATAACTCACATAATAATTAAAAATTGGTATTCGGGTAAAAAACTGACTTTTAGAATAAAAGTGAGGATAAGTCAAAATTTTTCATTTACATTTACATTCATATTGTGAAGGCGTAAGTGTAAATGTTTTTGGTATTGAAGATCCCTTACATTTACACTAACATTTACATTATCACTTATGGCTCTATCACAATTGAAGGTGTAAATGTAAGTGTAAGTGTAAGTGTAAATGTAAGGTGTCTTCACAATACCAAAAACATTTACACTTACACTTACATTTACACTTACGGTTTCACAATACCAATGTAAGTGTAAATGCAAAGTTTTCACTTACCGTATTTCCTCTAATATACCGACATGTCGGTTTATTTTTCAACCCTCAAAATCGTGAAAATTTTGGGTCGATCTCGACAATTTTGGATGAAGATCCAAAATCGAAAAAAGCGGAATCGATAGAGCTCGTGGGAGCTAAGAAAACGCAAAAAAAAGCGATGTAAATTTCTTTCTTTGGACTGAGATACGGACCCTCGAAGTAGGGGGTGTCGGTTTATTAGAGGGTGTCGGTATATTAGAGGAAATACGGTATTTTCGTTTTTATTGCTAAATATGTGTTTTTTTTAACAAATATGGATTTTTAAAAACAAATATCGATATTTTTATCTGAAATACTAATGAACTATTCTCGGTTGACAAGCCACTCTTCATACTCACTACAAATTTTGTTGATGTCTTTTTTGAATTCCAAGAGAGTTTTCGGCTGCTCTGCGTTCAAAATAGAGAACGAGGGAGCCGTAGTGCAAAGGAAATCCGCAAGAAGCTTGTTGAATTTTTTAATGGTGCCGGTAGTGTGGATTTCCAAGAAAATATGATTTGATTGAAGTTTGATTAAGAATATCATTAATTGAAAACTTTCCACTACTAGCAGTTAAAATTCAAAAATATATATTTGTTGATAAATAAGCAGGATTTTAGCAATAAAAAATAAGTAAAATATTTGCATTTACATTTGTATTGTGAAGGGGTAAGTGTAAATGTAAGTGTAAATGTAAGGTGTCTTCACAATACCAAAAACATTTACACTTACACTTACATTTACACCTTCAATTGTGATAGAGCCATTACAGTTGCATTTATGCTTACAATTGTGATAGAGCCATTAGTAAATTTCTGATCATGGAAAAAACCAGTTGGATGACCACTTGCATCACTAAGGTGTAAAAGCTCTGTCCCCGCAAACAGCCAAATCTTACATATGTTACGTTACTCGCTGAAATAATTAACATATCTGAAATTTAGGTAGGGTGCCCGGTGCCCTTAAGTTTAACAGCCCTGTTCATGATTATTTTATCACGTTCTGGCCTTTCAAATGAACGCTCTCGTTGCTAAGCCTCATTCTTAAAATTCAAATTGTGAAAACAAGAATAAAAAAAAATTACATCTGTTATCCGAGACAATCTTCCGAAAGTGGTAGAAGGAAAATGAGGAATTCAAAGAGCCCGCACAGATTCTGATGATTGCAAACCGCCAGAAAATCCAACAAATGCCCAGGTTAGATTTTCAAGTATTTTCTAAATAATGTATTTGGCTTATAGAGCATTGTGATTCCACAATCATACTCTATCTACCAAAACAGAATCTTTCCCTACGAAAGGTAGTATTCCTAATAATTTGGTTAATTAGACTCTAATATTCGAAGGTCGTCGTTTTCGGGACAAAGTTTTACCTTAAAGTTTTTCTGAGCGCTGTAAGAACAGTTCTCGGATGAACACGACACGAAGATGTTTTGAACACGATATTCATCTGCCTGGACATTGGGCTCTCGTGGTATGTCGGTTTTTTTTGTCGAAAATAACTTATGACCAAATTTTTTCATGCGGTCAAAATCACGAAACACAGGCTGATTTACTACGACTCCCTCCTTGGTGATGGTCGCATATGTTTGACTTCAATCAAGCAAGATCTTTTTCACTTGTCTGTTCAAGATAGAATTTTGTAGGAAATACTTGAAACAGGAATGGATGCAAAAGGGGGCAGGGGTGCACGTGTCCCCCCCCGTCAGATTTTTCTCAAAACGGTGTAGGTAAAATGGCCTAAAAATGGCCTGGTGCCCCCCCCCCGTCAGAAATTCCTGCGTACGCCACTGACTGTCACTTAATGCCCTAATTTTGCGATCTCATGCAAATGACCATTAAAATAAAGGTGAACCGGTACAATGATACGTACTTAGTTGTATGTCGCCTCAACCTCTACCAATTTTATTTATTTCTCAACTCGTTTAGTAACTTTTAAGATTCAGAATTCCATGAGGAATCAGAACGAAAATTTTCCACAGCAAAGTCACTTCAGAAATATGGGTAACTTGCGAAGGTTTGAGTAAGGAATGAAAGAGTATCATCGAGGGGTAAAATTTCGGCATTATTAGGGGTTGACCGACATTTGCGCGCCGTTATTTGCGCGCCAACACTTGCGCACTGACACTTACGCGCCGTGACTTTGCGCACTGACATTTGCGCGTGACATTTGCGCAGGACATTTGCGCACGATGAAACACCATGAAAAAACTTTTTGAAGCCAAAGTGTAAGAAAAAAATTGCCTATCCAGGTGGACATCCAGATTCACCACTTGTACCAGAATATAGATTGAGTGGACCAAAACAGTTAACTTCTTTATTTCAACCTATACACTAGGTATCCATTCATCAGAGTTATCTATTGATCTCCATATATCTCCATCCACCTAAACCACCTGGGCATTAAATACTACTATCTAGGCCCTCCACCTGAATATGTACTAAGACCTTTGTACCTCTACCTAGGTACGAAAACCTGAGTACCAGATGGATGGCTTACGGGGTACAAAGCTACGCCTAAACCAAGGTCCCTCTAAGTCAAATCGCTGTTTTAGCATTATCAAATCGTTTTAGAACACGATTCTGGATAGGGAACAATGATTTTAATTACTTTAAACTAAATCCAAAATTTTATATTATGGAGGTGGATACCCATTTACGGGAGGTACCAGGTGTTCCCCACCCACCCGAGGCCTTTTTATTTTATAAAAAAAATCAGTCTATCACTGTAATTCAACAAAATATTGTCTACTACCACCAGCACTTGAACCTGTAACCTCAAAATTTTAGGAGGGGATTCGCCACACTCCTTAGGTATCAACTTCTACGTGGATACTACCATCTAACAATCATCCATGTGATTAAGGTACCATTTAGCTGGTTGAGTAGTGGTTCAAATGATTCTTTCATATCATCACCAATCCTGCTTGTTGATCCTATAAATTACCGCAGTAATTTATAAAATTAACTTTTCAAAATGTCGCGGCGCGCAAGTGTCGGTCAACCTATTAAGGAACTGACGTTTTTAGCATTTTAATTTACATGATCATTCACAACCATCTGCTAAAATGACGGCAGGAAGCAGAGCTACATTTTGATGACCCTGTAAATTGAAATTGCGAAAAAACGACAGTTCCAAAATAATACTGAAGACCTGTGGGACAACCCTCCGTAGGATGCCAAGGAATTGGGCATTGTTTAAAGGGGGGACCAGCAAATTTTTTTGAATCGTTAAATTTTTCACTCGTTTTGCATTAAATCTAATATTGATGACCTTTTACTACTTTTAAAAGTTAGGCAGAAAACTTAAAAATCTAGATGAGAAAGCAAGTAAAAACGTTCCGAGAAAGAAAATATTTGCTGGTCCCGCCTTTTCTCCGTGTCGCGCACGGGCATGCTCCTTTAACGTTTTTCGAATTTCGATAATGACTCGGTTTGTTTCTTCTCTGTATAATATCTCAAATAAAGGCTTAAAATCTTGGCTACATTTTAGTTTATGAAACATATGTTTTGTAGTAAAAAGTCAGAAAATTTCGACGAAACCAGTCAGAGGAAAACCACCAAAACGATCGATTTTCGGAAAGTTAGCCTATATTACGCTGAATACCAGCACCAGCAGGTGTGAAATCATGCTCTGGTGATATTTTAGAAGGCCAAGAGTGTGCAGGTTTCAAAAAAATAAAAATTTCAAACCTTACATTCGAAAATTTTTCGAACCCGAACTCGAATCTAACTGACCATTCGAAAACTTTCGAACACCAAACTTCGAATCGAATGTTCAAAAATTTTGAATGTTTGACAGCCCTATTTTTTAATTTAGTATGCTAAACACGAATCCGGTGTTAGAATTCTGTTTTGCCTAGCAGGGACGTCAAAATGAATTTTTCGCAGAGTTATCCGTTACAGAATTATAGAAGCTGCCTCCTGAGGCATTTGCTGGTTGGTCAACTACCGTGTAATGAATGAAAAATTGCTTGGAGTTGTGTCTCGATTCAGGTTTGAGTGTACAGTCAACCTCGATATAACGTACCCCCTGGGGGCTGGGTAAAGGGCTACGTTATATCGAGGGTACGCTATATTGAATGTATGTTACATGAGGGCAGAAACCAAATAGATGACAGCTGTACGTTATATCAAGGTTTTGTAAAATATTCAGGTGATTTTTCTTTACTCTTCTTTACCGCCAGCACATTTGTCACCTGTAATCATTACAATATGCATTTTGCTGTACCTTACTTTAACCCTAAAACTACGGCGAGGTCATTTTACATCGTAAAAAACTTTGTGTATTTTCTCATAAACTGTAAAAGAATCACCGTTTTCGAAAATTTATCTTTATATATCAATTTTTATGCTCTTTCTGTCTGTGTATTCAGATTTTTATTTTTTGGAAATATAATAAAAATTGCCCCATTTGCCGGAAAAAGTTGCCCCATTTCCAGAAAAGTTGCCCCATTTTTCGAATTTCCAATCAAAAAGCAGAAAAGTTGCCCCATTTACCATAAAAAGTTGCCCCATTTGCCACAAAAGTCTCCCCATTTTTCCAATTTTCAGTCAAAAAGCAGAAAAGTTGCCCCATTTGACATTTCATGTTGTTTTGCCATCTTGTTTACGTTGGCGTTGTTCGTTTTTTCGTTGTTGTTGCGTCGTTTTAAACCTCATTGTTGCATCGTCATGTGCCGCTAGGAGAGAAGAGGAAGCGAGGAAAGAAAGCGCAGGGCAAGAGAGGGAAGCGCCCTGGTTATTGACTGATTCATGTTATTGAATTTGTTGTCTTTGAAGTGTTGTCAATTGTTGTTGAATAAAGTCAGTTGTTGTTTTGAGTGGTGCTGTAAAACTTTGAGAGCTACCAGTATGTAAAACAATGTAATGAGATCATAGTAAGAGATCGTGAATTTGAAAATCCGGCCAATGGGGCAACTTTTGTGGCAAATGGGGCAACTTTTCTGGCCAATGGAGCAACTTTTCTGCTTTTTGACTGAAATATTAGGTTGTAACATAAGTTCCCAGTGTTTTTTTTGGAATTTCAAAATTTTATTGGTGTTTCATAAAAGAAACATACATCAACAGTTGCATATCATTCAGTAATGTAGTCTCCATCGTTATTTACCACTTCCTTCCATTTTTCCGGTTATTGGCAAAACCAATCAAACAACAACCTTCCCAATCCCAGAAAACAGAGATCATTCTCTTTTTTGGGTGCAATTCTGGCTTTATTCTTGGTTGAGGCTTCTCACCAGGGCTGACCCATTCTTTTTTTTGCTTCATGTTTACATAAAGACACCATTTTCGTCTCCAGTTACAATTCGGTACAAAAATCGCTGCTTGTGGCCATGTGTTCCTTGGTGACGAGCAAGGTGCTGAGCAGCGGCAGTAAGTCTCTTTTCCTTTGCTTTCCGTAAGCTCGTGGGGACCAAGCTCCAAGCCTTTGCACTTTTCCCATAGCCGCAAGGTGACGGGAAATGGTCATTGCATTGCTGTCCAATCTTCTCAGCCAATTCCCGAGTTGTTTGACGGCCATCCTCCTTCAAAAGAGACTCCAGACGGTCCTCATCAAACTCGACTGGACGGCCGGAGCGGAAAGCGTCTTCAAGGGTCAAGATGCCCCTTTTTGAATTTGGCAAACCATTCACGGGCAGTGCTTTCGCCAATAGCAGCCTCTCCGTACACAGCGCAAATGTCCGAGCAGCTGTGCAGCTTTTGGCCTCGATTGAAAGCAAAAAGAAGAAGGTGTCGAAAATGTGACTTTTGTCAACTTGACAATCCATTTCAATGCCTATAACTGATAAAAAAATTAAAGCACACAAGGGTAAATTATAGCGCGTATGAAAGAGCAAATTCAGGGCTTCATTTTGGTAAATAACATGGCACAAGGCCAGCAATCATTCGTGTCAGGAGATACCGTCAAATAAAAACTGGAACTTATGTTACAACCTAATAGAAAAGGGAGACTTTTGTGGCAAATGGGGCAACTTTATCGTAAATGGGGCAACTTTTCTGCTTTTGATTGGAAATTCGAAAATGGGGCAACTTTTCTGGAAAATGGGGCAACTTTTCCGCAAATGGGGCAATTTTTAATTGTCTTCCTTATTTTTTACGCGAAAAGTAGATGTTTAAGGCATTTAAAAATAGGTTCAAAACTGATGTTGTTTAAGCAAGGCCAATTCTGGCTGTTGGTGAGGGCAAACCTCGATACTTTAATTGGGAGGTAGCACAAAAGAAGGCTGATATATTTCATCAAACAATTTGATTATATTTCGCTTCGGCTTTGGAGTACTCATCGAAACTAATAGGGAAACATTTAATGACTACAGAAAATATTGCAGAAGCAGAAAAAGAGCAAAAACTGTATGAAATTGTAAATATAACACACTATTTTTCAAGGGTACGTTATAGCCGGGTAACGTGAAGGTCAGTTTTATCTGCTAGGGTACGTTATATCGAGGTTTGACTGTACAAACTTTTGACAAATTCAATCAAGATCGAGATCGTAATCAACCAGACTTTAATTATTTAATAACAAGACCGTATTTCACATTTAAAAGGGCATGCCATGCTAATGGGTGTACCATTTCTCGTCCTTCGAAAACTGGAATTATTGCAATAGTTAATTATTGCCCCACGCTAATAAGTGGTGGTGACCGGGAATTCAAAAAAAATCCCAATCATTGAATTCTGCAAGGAATTTTCAACTTGGTTTCCATTAAACAAGGCCTAGATTTAAAGGACCATTTTCAAAATTTGAATTCGCGCGGGACCACAGTAATTTTGTCAATAATGTTTTCGAATTCTTATTTTTGTATGCATTTAAAATTTGAATTTCTCTTATTAGTCAATATAGAACACATAGATGCAGTAGGAAAGTGTAGTGCAACGGAAGTTGTCGAACTTGTCCGATCAGGCATAGTCAAGCAACGTTGGGCTCGACTAGTAGATGGTTCAAAGTTTTGTGAAAATTTGAAATGCAAATAAAAAAATTTAAAATATTTTTGACAAAATTAGGGTGGCCCGCACGAATTCAAATTTCGCAAATTGCTGTGCTTATCAAGTTTCATGGTATTTTAATTTTAGGTATGGTTTTCTTAGAAACCAAGTTAAAAAATACGTACAGAAGTTCAGTGATTAGGAAAAATTTTTGAATTCCCGGGCACCACCTCTTATCAGCGTGGGAATGCCCCTCTGAGAAAACTTGTGATCTGACAACCATACTTTGTCAGTTTGATCCAGTGGAATACCACAAACTGCCAGTGGTACGCCACAAATGCCACTGGAATGCCCCTAATTACCACCGGAATGCCACTTAGTTAATTAGTCCAGTAGTAATCCAGTGGATTACCACTGGATTCCGCTAAGTCCAGTGGTAATCCACTGGATAACCACTGGATTAAGTCCAGTGGTAATCTACTGGATTACCACTGGATTTAACGATTTTGGTGGCATTCCTCTGGCACTTGTGGCATTCCAGTGGCATTCCAGTGGCACTTTGTGGCAATCCACTGGATTAAAATTGGCTGTGAATTTTCAGACGATCTCTCAGCAAAGCAATAGCTATGATTGTGGAATTTTCATTGTCCATCTGGGGAGTCCGTATCACGTAACTTTTGCCCTGAGTTTATGCAACAGCAAGTGAAAGGAATTCGCAGGCTCCCGTGGACGCAAATTTTATTTTCCACGCCAATTTGAATCTTTTCCGCCTACTTTAATTGTTTGTTGATGTTATTTGTTTCTTTATTGTTTGTTATAATATTTTGGCCGGTTAAATAAATGTTTTGCTTGAGTAAGAACCATTATTCATTGCTAGGGTCCATAGTTGGATCGCCGCCGCCGGTGGCGCCAGGCGCGCGGCTGAAAATAAGGTCGGCGGTGGCGGTGCGGCGGAGTAATTAGGCGCGGTGGCGGCGATGTGGTGGTGGGGCGGCGGCGGTAGCAGCGATGCTTTTCTTGGTACCTGTAATTCATGAGACTTCTGGAAGTCCAGAATTGAGGTGAACAGCAATTGGTTTTGTACATTTTACAGTACAGCTTGACTTTCTAGACATATACTTCGATTTCTCAGATGGCCTTTGAGATCTTAGCAACGCCAGCTACAAGTGCAAGAGTGGAAAGACTATTCAGTATCATGGCTATGCTCTCTTCAGGAAGAAAGACTCCACCAAGACCAATTTTACAAAGTACCAAAACAATGCTTGTTTTAAATGGTCATCTTATGAAAATATGATAAAATGACATAATTTAGAATTTTACTGTTCTCTTACAAAACATAATTCTATGACAAACATAAATTGAGCAGAAATTTTTTTTTGACAGTGAAGCGTTAGCTGGATGCGGCGGTGGCGGCGATGGCAGCGCCGGCGGCGGCGAAATAAAAAGTGCCGCGGCGGTGGCAGCGCAGTGGTGTTGGCGACGCCGTCGGCGGCGGTGCGGTGGTGATTTTTCAGAGGCGTCCCAACTATGCTAGGATCAGCATATGGGCCACCGATTTTTTCACCAAAATTTTTACGTTTATATAGTGATCAAGTTAATTATGGTGATTTAATTGACCATGATCACTTTAATCAACATATTTTCTATGGTCACTAAGAGACGGTTAACATAATTATTATGATTGTTAGAATCAACATGTAAAATTGAAGAAAAAACCGAGGTGAAAAATCGGTGGCCCCCAAAGTACATAAGGTCCTTATTCATTTTGCATGCTTTTTATATAGGAATAGGATATAAGAAAATCTCGAATTGCGCCAAAAATGTTTGAAAAGTACCTGAAAATCTTGGCGTCCTGTTGGTGTTAAAGTGCTATGAAATTCAAATTTGACAGGCCGTGGGAGGGACCCTGACTGTGACCTAGGGGAGCTCGATGACAAAAAAAATCTGTGTATTCTTGTAGAGCGTGCCCAAGTTCCTGACAAATCTGGCTCCTCAGCTCTGAAGGTCCACAAATGTGGGCGAAGGGTCACTCTAAGCTTTTAAAACACCTCGATATTCATATTATGGCTCTTCATAGCTGACCCTTAGGCCATGTGTCATTCCCAAAATTTGTTGGCTTTCAGAGGCGGGGAGCCAAAATGGGATTGGGCACGCTCTACAAGAATACGCGCATAAAAAAATTATCGAAAAAACCCCAGGTCACAATTAAGGTCCCTCCCTTGTAAGCTGAATGGTGGCTGATGTGCAAGGTACAAAAATTGACTGTTCCACCTACCAAAAACCAACTGGATGAAAATGGATGACACCTTAAACAAATAAATTGGGCACAGCGTAAGCAACGCTTCAAGTAGAACAGGAATAGTAATAACACTTTATAATGAATATGGTAGACTGTAAACTATATGCGACAAAATTATGGCCGCGACGAAATTTCGGTCCGTAGAAGATTTGTCGCGCACTGCCATGGGTATTTCATAACCTTGATTCAATCTTTACCCTAGTAGGTGCACATTTTTTTTACTCTACTTTCAGGAAGTTCACTCACTTCTAGAGCCCAAAACTATCGAGCAATCAATCGCAAGCATGTCCAGCTCTGTTAAGCTGCCAGAAAATACTTTAATTCTCGGACTTCAAGCAAATGACGATCAAAATAATGGAAACCAGCCTAGATATTACTTAGTTTTATATCGCTTAAGTTCTCAAAAGGGATGGAAAGTTTAAAGTCAGTATTCCATGAGGAATCAATAGCAACATTTTCATACCAAATTTACCTCAGAAAGCTAGGTAGATATCGAAAGTTTGAATCAGCGGCAAAAAAGTATGTCTGAATGATAGGATGTCACGGACTCGGACATTTTTTTGAATTTGATCTCTAATAAGTCATACTTTTTCTTTATATGATAGCCGCTATGAAAGTCTGGACTCTCGGTTGCATGCTATGAAATAGAAGGTGTGCGGTTTGATAAAAGTCAAAAAATTTCAACGAAACCAATGAAGGTAAGCCCGGAAATGATAAATTTTCGGACGAAAAAGCAGGTTCAGGTAGTGTTTTGGCCTGAAACTCAGCCGGGGTAATTGTTAAACCATGCGCTGATGGCGCTGTTGTATAGCCTACAGAATGAAGATTATTTTGATATTAAAACTATATATGAAACAAGAAAAAATTGAACGAATGAACTAAGCTGAAAAAATACGCCAGTTAGTGTTTTTATTGAAACTTGTGAATAAGTAAGTTTGTTTGCTCATCACACTAACAAATGCAGAGGAGTTACAGCTGTTTACAATCCGTCATTTAAATCCGTCAGATTTAAATGTGTTACCAGGCGTTAAAAATGAAGAAGATCAAGCTAATAAAACAATCAGTCAAGAAACGCCAGATTAGTACACATATCTTTATTTCGAGTGTACAGCTGTTCAACACAACAAGTATCTTCGATGTTGATAGATCTTTTCTGGTGCTTGCTAGTCGAACTTACAACCGGCGCGAGCTTTGCGACCACACACTTTCGTAGTATGGACAGCTTGACCAACGAGAGCTTTCTCAGTTCCACCATGCCCGACAGAAGCGCGTTCGTTGCGGACATCCACCTTGCCAAGCATTTCCTTACCATCGATCATCAGAACACCTGGCGAGATATCTCCCTTGTGATGATTGACGTGCACCGGATGCCATTCTTTGTTTGCAGAAAAGTTCAGCAGCTTCTTTGAACGAGCGCCAATCATAGTCAAATCCACGCAGACGTTCAGGTTGATCGCAGAGAACCTGTCAAATGCAGTGGTAAAAAACCAAAAAAGGGCAAGATAAAAGTGATAACCTGAATGGAACCAATTTGTTTCGATACTCATGACCACCCCAAGAGAAGCATGCAGCAATCTTTCTTTGTCGTTCCAAATTCGACCCATCACCGCTCACCAGACTGGTACCATAGAGCGACGTACTGATCCGGATTCTCACCAGGGAATGTAATCAACGAAACGGCCAGAGCACGAATAGCTTTAGCGGGAGGGAACGGATCACCAGTTCTGAAGTCGGCCCAATTGTGCGTCATGATTGCGTAGCTGGCGAGGAGGGAGGCGGCGGCGGAGCACTTGGCGCATACACATTCAATACATTCGCAGGTCTGTGTCCTGTTACCATAATAAAAATTGGGTCGAGTTTTTATTAGTACCAGACGAAATAACAAACCTCCTCTGAGTTCACGCACGATGATGAGCATTTCATCCAGAGCATCACCAGTCACCTTTGTAGCGATTTTGTCGTGAGAAAAGAGAGCAGCTTACAGTTGCAAGATCCAAAATAGCCGAGAAGAAGCACCTTGAGGACGACTAGCCCAGAGGATGAATGGAACACCACACTTCAACAATTTGACGCTCAGAATCAGGCTTCGCTTGCGCTCCTTGTAACTTGATCCAGTTGTACAGTATCCAGAGAAAGATGGTCACCCTTGTATTGGAGCACCTGTAACACTCAGAACAGTAGAGCTATATACAGAAAGTAAAATAGAAACCTGGATCTCTCCTTTCAGATCACGTGTCCCAGTCAATTCGGCCTTGCTGTATGGGAAACTAGCTTCGACGACTCCATTGTTTTCCAAGCGCGACCATGAATCGGTTTTCCATGCTTATACCACAGAGCGACGTACTGATTTTTCGACCGAAGCATTTGAATCTGGCATCTCAGGGAATGGAGTACCGTAGAGCTGAAAAGAAAATCAAAGCTAGCTTCTCCAGACATTAATTGAAAAAAAAATACCTGGAATGCCCAAGTGTCTTCCTGAGGGCGGCGGATTCGGCATTTCTTGTTCAACCTTTTATCACAGATAATTGAGACACAGAAAGAGAGAGCGAGAGAGCCCAGACGATCAAGCTACCAAAATGATGAGTTGCCTGTAAAATCGACTTTATATACTTGATTGGTAATATAAAATATTTTCCCGTTCAAGCACACACTTTGTCGTTTTGATTTTTAGAAAATTTTCATTTTTTTAAAAATCATCGTATACTGTCCAGAATCTGCCTGAATAAAATTTGGTAATGCCTAAAACAGCGACTTTGACTTACAGGATCATCAGCTGAAGTAGTTTCGTATCCCGCAGTGTATCCAGGTGGTAATATGGAGGTAGTATCGAGCAAGTTGCTCAGGTGGTACTACTAAGGTCTGCTAACTTTTTAGTTCCGACTAACATACGTGAGCCTACTCTTGGGTGTACGGCAATTTAATTCGCCTGAATGGACCTGAAATTTTGCGAAATTCTTCGTACAGTTTCGACTTTTGCGGAAAACAATACTTTTCGGGGAATGAAATTTTTCTGGAAAAACAAACTTTTCGTAGAAAGTTTTTCAGAGAAATGCCCGTGTCCCGCCTAGGTGTGTAAAGCCTTTGCTTTTGATTGTTTGTTAAGTTAAGTTAAGAGAGTTTTGGAATGCGGTGAATCAAGCAGAGGAGAGCGTATTTGTTGCACTCGCCTTACGCGAGTTAGTAAATCAGTGCCAAGGATCGGCTTGATTTTTGTTTCAGGGGTGAACTCTGAATATAGTAAAATGTTAGGTTAAATCGGCGTCGCAACGCCAATTTTGACCAATATCCTCAGAGGGGGTGAATCCAACCCTTACGCTGTGGACAAAGTGAAATAAAGAGAAATAGGTTTATTTAGCTAAATGGGAGCAAAAACAATTACAGCTCGTAAGAAACAATAATGATAAAATGTGAAAATGGCTAATGCCATTTTCAACTACAAACTACAACAATACAATACATATATCTCCGCGGAGATCAGCAATGGGTGGGGGCAAAATAAGCTAGGGCACATAAAACAACTAGATGGTGAGAATGATGGGTGATGACGCCAGCAACCACATAGGGCAATATGCACTAATAGAGGGGTAAGCTGGCCGCTGGACGAGAGTCTGGAATGTGGTGGTGGTGGGGCAAGTTGCCCTTCGACCCGATCGGCTCTCCTCGGAGAGAACTAAATAAGCAACTAAATTAGCACTTAACTCTACCAATATATAGTAGACACTTAATTATAGCGCTCTACAGTGTAACATTGATATAAAGATTTTACCTCTCTATTTTTAGATCATAATGGGACCAAGTGCAATCGAATGGAAGTTTTCTAACCCTAATCGAAAGTTCAAGCGTTACTCTGTCTCCACTTTCTAATTTCGTCTCTCCAAAAACTCCTGAAACACAAAATGAGCAGGTTTTTATTAATCCGTTTAAAAATTTCTGAGAATTTTACTCTCTCTCTCTCACAGGATTGATATGCGCAAAACTGGGTGTCAGGTGAGCTTCTCAACAATGAAAAGAGTTGTGCGAGCATTGCCTCCAGAGAACACAATTATAGTCCTAAAAGAATACAATGTCACTTTCCCTACTCTCGATGAATATCACGTATATATTTTAGCCACTCCTCTTTACTTTAATAAAATCCTTTTTTAAGATTTGGCTGTCGCAGTTTTCAAACGGAAATTTCTCAGAACCGTATGCAGCTCAGCTCCAAGCGGATGCACTTATGTCGGTATGCTTTACTGTTCACGGATGGAGAAACAGAGAAATCTCGCTAAATACGCCCATCCACCTATCAAGGTTGCCAATGGGAGTTGCATTTCTCATATTCAATACCAGCTGAATTCCGATGAGTGCATACTTTTGAAAAAAATTTAAATTCTTGATCGACGCTTACTCGTTCTTTTAGGAGCGTGGACGTTTATGCTCAAATAAACCATTGTGGTCACGAAATTCTTCAAAAAAAGGTATTTTTTTTAAGAAATCGGTTGCAGACGAGCTAGTAATCCTCCCTGGATACTTTTTTGCATTAATTTTCGAAGTTCTTTTCACCGATTGTAAAAAAAATGTTCAAAGAATTTCAGCGTTCCCATGTGCTGATCGCTTTTGAAAACCTCAACAATTTGATTGAGCAAAGTAAATGCTCGACCAGTGTATCTCTAATATTTAAAATGGATGCATGTTGCGTAAAAAAGTTCACAGGACCTATGCGTATCAAAGGGGATGAGGCGTACTTGGGCTCATAAGCAACACTGGAGCAACACAGTCAAATAGTACTGGAACTAATTACAAGAAAATTGAACATTTACCGAGATAACCCTTTCAGAAAGTTTTTTGGAGTCGTGTGTACGCCTATGGCTATCAAGCGACAACTGTTTTTCATTGAAAGTAGATTTAGAAATGAGAACACCGGTGAAATCTATTGTATTGACAGCTGTGAAGGTGACGAAGCGTCTTGTAGTAGTAGCAAAGAACCAGGCGGAAATTCTGCAGAGAAATGGTTTATCCGACGAGCATTATCTTATCAAGTGGAGAAAAGGCATTGAACGAAGCGAAAGCGATATCAGGTTTGCACGGAAATGCTTGAAACAGAAAGAGAATTACTTGAAGAATATTAAATTTGATGGAAAATGTATAAATTTCTAACCTTTACCGCTATCGGATATATGAAATTATTAGCTCTTCAAAAAGCCGTTGAATAAAGTGTCAGAGGGAGAGAGCTGTTGAGTCGAAAAGAAATCGCAATGATATTCTCGAAAGTGCCAGCCCTGATCATTCGCATACAATCATTTTTAATAGCCTGTGCTCTCTTGATGGCTGACTGGAAGGAAAGTGCTTTAGTAGCCAGATATGGGCTTTTGGAGCTCTCGATTTAGTCAAAGTCTATCCTTCTTACATCAACAACTACGAGACGCATTTGGAAACTCTGGAAACGGGTCAGCTCAAGCCGAAATTTGTTGATTTTTTTGAAGGTGACTTTAGCTCTTGTTTCTCTGTCCAATTTTCAATTTGGATTACTGTTCAGAAAGTGGAGAGCAAGCCAGAATGCCCAGAAAAATGGTCTCCGAGACATGCTGATTCGACCGGTGCAACGCATTCCAAGTGTCCTCTTTACTTTTACAAGCATGTTTTACATCCTGTTCACTAACCGTTCTATTTAACTTTAGAACTGCTTAAACGAACTAAAAGAGGAAATGAAGACATCGAGTGGCTAAAAGAAGCAATTGATCTGATAAAAAAAATGCTTGAGTATGTTAGAATTGAATTTTTTTAAATACATTTCAAATGTTCTAAATTAGCAAGACAAATGAAAGTCGTAGGCAGTCAGAGAATTACCATCGTTTTTTTGAAGTATGCAATCAGATCGAGGATTTGCCGGTATGTTGAATTACACTTTCACGAAACCAAAAGCTTGATCAAACCACTGAATTTTTTGTGTCCACGAAAGCTTTTGCAAGGATGTTCTATGAGTTGTAAAGAGGAACTGCATGCTCTATTTGTCGCAACGTTCTATTTTTTTTTCAGCCGAATTTCATAACCAGTGAGGCCGACTTCATAAATTCTATTGAGGTGGTTGTGCTGGATGCCGGCGGTGTGCTTCACAAATTTAAAACTAAGTAATGGCAATGTTCCTTTTTAATGATATTTTGTGGTATGTCCTGTAATCGTTTTCCTTTTCATTAGTTTTTCTATATAGTTCGCAAAGAGTAGACTGCAAACGTTGATCTCTCATGCTCAACAATGAACCGAAGCATTCTTAACACTTCTCTTGCGCCGCCGGTAATACTCTTTCTCGACAGCTCTCGTTCTCAGCTTTTCTACGAAAGAAAAAAACACCCTATAGGTTAATTTCTGTGCCATATTTCTCTGATTTTCGGTCACCTTGAAGTTATAAAAAATATGGTGGGCTTTTACTGAACAAAATTCGCCTAGCCGTTTTTTATCGGTTTATTTCAGGAGTGTTCATCGCAAAGATTCGTGATGAAAAGGCAGACGAACTGCTAATTTTTCAAGTGACCAGTGACTACACAACTGAGCATGGCATAGAATTTTTTGAAAATTTCATAAAGTTGGTCAGTTTGAATATATGAGCTTTGAATGAATCAACTATGTTTTTATGCCGTGTGCACTGATCCCCTTAGAGAGTTTGCTTTGAAGAGTTGGATGTGTGTGTGCAATCGAGATGAAATACGCTAATCAGATAGAGGACTGGGAAATGATAAAGAAAGCTTTGTAAGAAAAATTTTTAAGCCACAATTTCCATCTTTCTTGAATGAATTAAGGTTTGCTGCAGGATATCTAGCCAGGTCACGTTGCCAATCAACCATCCGTCTCAGTTGCGTCGTGCTGTCTCTAATGTATCTCTGGGTTATCGCGGGTGGGATTCAACGCTTCACTTCCAGATCCATGCGTTTTTGACATAATATCCACAAATGTTCAATTTTCTGTTAGTAGTTCCAGTTACTATTTTGACTGTCTTGCTCCAGTGTACTTTGTTGTCATTGTTTGTGTGAATAAAGTTACTGACCAGCAAAATGTCTTTTCATTTTTGTTTTTTCTACCACATTTGAGACTTCTATATGAAGCCGATCGCCTTTTTCAGACTAGTTCAAGTAAGGGCCAACACGAATTCGGTGCGTGGACGTTTCACCTAAAATACGCAAATGCGTATTTTTAGGTGAAACGTTTCACCTACTTTACGCATTTGCGTATTTTAGGTGTGAAACGTTCAAAAACAACAGGGGGACCAAGGCAGTTTTTTTACGTTTTTCGAAAATTTTTAGATTGTGTCCGAACCATCTCAACCACCCACAATCACCCCCACACCCAAATCAGTATCGTATCAATCAGTATTGATACAAACATTATTGCCGGTTTTATACCCTTCGAAATGCTTAAAACCTTGGTTTTTGACCAATTGACCCTGTCGAAATTGCTTAAACCTGTTTGGACACATTGGTGTGATGATAGGATGTGTGACTCATTGTGTTTAAGCTGCGTAAACTCTTTGTAATAATCAATCTAGAAATTCGAAAAAAACATACATAAAAAAAACTGCCTAGGTCGCCCCTGTTGTTTTTGAACGTTTCACCTAAAATACGCAAATGCGTTAAAGTAGGTGAAACGTTTCACCTAAAATACGCATTTGCGTATTTTAGGTGAAACGTCCCTTTACCGAAAATTCGGTTTAGCTAGTCAGACGCTCTACCGCTCTGCTTATAACAACGCTCTTTATAACAACTCGTCTATTTTAAAACTCGTTTTAGCGGCTACCAGACAAATTCTAATATTTTTAGAATTTGTCGCGTGACATTTTCTAATATTTTAGAAAATGTCGTTTCTAATTTGTCGCGCGACATTTTCTAATATTTTTAGAATTTGTCGTGCGACATTTTCTAATATTTTTAGAATTTGTCGCGCGATATTTTTCTCATATTTTTAGAATTTTTTTGGGGTCTTTCTGTTAAGAAATCTTTTTTTCAGTTGTTTCAATTATGAATGTGCATGCCTCTGCAGTCTGATAATTGACTGTATTAAATTATTTTAGTTTTGCTGTGATGAGCTCAAGTGATTCTGAAGATCAAGAGATTAGCTTTTTATCGTCAAAAACCACCAATACAACAGCAAGAAACAAACAGGCTGGAAAGAGAGCTAATATGGTCTAACGGATACCGCTACATTTTTTGCTCGGGTATCCACTTGTGTATCGAATGCCTGAAATACAAAAAAATCTTCAGGAAAGTACCAAGATGCAGGGGGATATGCTTCTTTAATTGCTTGCAAAAGGTCAAGAACCTTCAAGGTATTAATAAGAATTGCAAAGGGAAGGATTTGTCAAAATGGGTAGCCGCTTCTTGCATCTCACGAAGCGCCACAACCATGAACCTAAGTCAGGTGAATTTGAGGTCAGTACCGACTGTGCATTTTAGTGATTTTTTCTTTAATTTGCTTAGATACGGCAAAAATTGCAAGCAGGATATGATGTAGCTGAAGCGTCTCCTCTTTCAAAAACTAAAAGCATCGTCCGTTCAATACAAAGGGAAACCAGCAGGCATATAAGAGCACGTATACCAAAGGATGCAAGGCATTGCTAGACAAATTCAGTACAAGTACAAGGTAGTTAGTTTTCAGATAGTGTGTCTACAAATATTCTGCACTGTTTCAGATAAATGCTACTATGATTGATACTAAGAAAGCGAGTGAAATGCAAGTGCCCTCAGCTATGAAAAAAACAGAAGATGATCAACAGTTCCTGAGGTACGACTCGCGAACGCAAGAACCTGGTAAACTGACATTAGTCTAGATATATTTCTCCAGGTTCTTTCTTAACGCTGTCTGTTTTCGATCTGCCGTGGATAATGGTCTGGATGTCTCCGTTTGGTCACCAGCTTTTGCAACGAACTTTACTGATTGCTTTTGACGCCACCTATACAAAGTCTCCAAGAGGATTTCTGCAGGTAGATACCTGTTCTGGTTCAAAGCGTATGCAATCATTCATTTGTAGTATCTTACAATGCATGCATTTGTGATGGACGCTTTCTACCTGTCGTTTTCGTTTAAATGAAGGACAAGGACAACCTCAGCTACCAGCGAGTCTTTCAAGAAGTTTTTACTTCACCGGCAGAGGACTATAATATTACATATTACCTATCAGGTTATTGCATTTGCGCACTACTGGTTTTTAATAGTCCTCATTTCTAAGATTTCGAGCGAGCTCCTGCAAATGTACTCACTTCGCTGTTTCCTAATGCCATGCCAATCAAGTGTGCGTTCCACTTGTGTCAATCAAATCGAAAGTGGGCTCGCGGGCATGGAATGAGTGACTTCTACAAGAATAATGACTTGCGCGATTGGATCGTACTATTCTCAAAGCTTGATATTTGCCTAAGAAAGATGTCATCCGGGGGTTCATTGCGCTCATCTTTGCTTTTCAAAATCTTATCGATGCAGGAGCCGCCAAATGAGAACCATCAAAATCGTGCCAAAGGTATAAGTTATCATACTCAATCTTACTGATCAATATGACGTTTATTTAGCCTTTATTGATTATTTTCAAAAAACATATCTTTTCCGTGGTACTGGTTGCAGGATGCAGCCTGCTCTGTTTCCCATTCATCAATGGAACGTCAATGAATACATTCGCAAGCCAGCTTCCTGTCACAAACAATTTTGTGGAATCATGGAATCGAGACTACCAAAGCTCACTTCGCTGGAGGAGGAAAGGCAGATCGCAGTAAGGTTATACAGTTTAAAATCACAGAAGAAGAAGCAGTAAGACACACAATTGAAAGGTTTTTTTCATAACCTCGATCTATTTTCACCTGTATCTCACTGTTTGAGCATGAGGACAAGCTTGACGAACAGTTCCGTATGGTCCGTGAATCTCAGCTGACGTCGGAGCAATTGGTGCATGCTCTGCTAGTAGAATGGGAAGAAAAGCCGTCCAATGAAGTTCCGAACTTTATGAATTAGTCTCATTTCTACGATCTGTGCAAGAAAGCGTGTGGTACGCAAAAGGATTCCATCCAGATTTCGATGATTTTGAAGAAAGTGATGAAGAGGAACTAGAAGAGGAAGGTAGTGTTAAATATAGTTGTTCATTGGGCCTGTTAGCTTATACATCAGGGCTTCGATCTCAAAATTTCAAAATAAAGTACATTTTCAAAAAAATAAAGATTTTGACCCCAAAATAAAGTACATTCCGAAAACACGCTAAAATCAACTTCAAACAGTATAGTTACACAATTTCGCGATGAAAGACCAGCACGCTCCACCAGCACGCTCCACATTGCAAGGAATTGGGGTTTTCTGAATATGCACCGCCCTGTTCTACGGCAAAGAGAACTCATACTCTTTGAGGGGGGGGGGGGTGCAGTTCAACTTTTAGGCTCGAGTACGACCTGAGTATATAAATTTTACCGGTCAAGTAGGTGGGGGTTCTGAATTACCTCTAGAACTGTGATGGAGGTTGTGTCCATTAATATCACTATCCAAGCTTAACTAACTGTCTCTTACAGGGAAACGGCTTTACAGAATACGGTTTTACAGGGAAACGTCCGTGTCCCGAGCAGGGTTGTCAAAATGACACTGACAGTGTAAATATTCGAGTGTCAGTGTCACTGTCATTCTGATGTCACTGTCAGTGTCACTGTCACTCTAAATTTAGAAACTCTGGTCCCGAGAGGGGTGTGAAGTTTTCCCACAACTTCATTAAAAAGTCTTATATTCAATCATCAACACAATGTTCCTAAACAATTTGTATTTTAAAACATTCGTAATACCAGAAAACTATATTTAGAAGAGTTGACTGTAGAAAACTATAGCCTGTATACAAATCAATATGCAAACAGACAAAAAGAATGTAAAAACATTAAAAAGCTTTATATTAATGGTTTTTTGTAGCAGGATTCCCATGTGTACTTTATTTAACACGGGAAACCCTGGTGCGCCCACAGTCACAACGGGTAGAACAGAATGTGCTGAACACGATGGTGCGGGTCCTTTTTCCTTCGATGTCTGACCGAGTAGGTGAAAACGGCTCCGGAAGGGAAAAGGTTGTGGATGGTCAAAATTCAGCTGGATACCCACAGGTTTCAAGTGGTGCATCGTTATCGTCATACTATACCCCCACTCGAAAAATTACATTTGTTTTTCTGCATGAAGATTTTTATAATTCAAATTTTCACTTTATAGGTGCCTATACTAATTTAACTTTTAAATTTTATTTTAGAAATTTTCAGTGACTTATAGAGAAATCAATGGCACGAACTGGGCTGATTTAATTTGGGCCCGTTCAAATCGGGCCAAAATCAAATTGGGTCACATTTTGACTGCGGAAAAAGACTTTTCGCTCCTGAATATCATGAATTTCAGATACGCAATAAAGCCATTACCGTATTTGCTCTAATAGGCCGGCACTCTCCATTAAACCGGCATTCTCTGATAAGCCGGCACCTCAAAGTGGATTCTATCAAGTGCTTGTTGAGTGTTCCCAAAAAATTCTCATATCTTCTTAAACACCACTTTTGTCTCGACATGATTTGATATTTTGAATGCACTGAATGCACCGAATCCAGAGTATCATGCCTTTTGATTATTCCAACATCCTTGAGCTCCGTTTTTATTTCCAACATCCTTGAACTTTGTTATTTATTTCCAACATCCTTGAATAAAAATTACTTCGTCTATTTGAAATGACTTACCGTATTATCTCTGATAAGTGTCCCCTTCTA
Source organism: Ditylenchus dipsaci (assembly GCA_004194705.1). Classification (NCBI taxonomy): domain Eukaryota; kingdom Metazoa; phylum Nematoda; class Chromadorea; order Rhabditida; family Anguinidae; genus Ditylenchus; species Ditylenchus dipsaci. Next base: position 62,734 of record SADC01000493.1, read on the forward strand.
CTTCGAGAGTCTGGATCTCAGGGTAGAAGCAATATTTTGCAAAGCTGTTTTATGCATTTTCTTAACTCGCACGAGCTCTACCGATCTGCTTTTTAGATTTTGGTTCAGTACCCATATATCTTGAGATCGAATTCCAAATTTTCCGATTTTTGGAGGGTTGAAAAATAAGCAAGGAAATAAAGGGGAAATAAGAAAGGAAATAAAATTTACCTGAAATTTTCGCAGCGCTTTCGGCGCGACCACAACGAACAATAAACCGGCACTCTCTAATAGACCGGCACCCCAGAAGGAGGTTGAAAAATAAACCGGCATGCCGGCCTATTAGAGCAAATACGGTATGTAGCGATCGAAAATTTAAGTACGTCAAAGGTGGTATTAAAGTGCATAGAGGGTCAAACTTCGGTCAGAAAAAAGACCCAATTTAACTCGGCCAAATTCGATCTTGCACCGATTTGAATTGGACCAATCAGACTGGGCCCAATTTGAATTGACAATTTGAAATAGCCTAATCTTTGGCGTGTCAAATCAATTATCTACAAACAACATTACGACTTGCAGCCAATTTTTTCTCAACACATTCATAGAATACACTTATCATTTAGTAGCTTGAATAAAAAAATCAACAAGTCTAACATTTTGAGCGTGGTTGCTAGCCTTTAAAAGATATATTGATGCACATCTTAAAGGGCCATTGCCGTCTTCGACAACGGTCGTCCGCCGCCAATTCAAATTTTTTCTTTACTATTAGACTTGGTTTCTAACAAAACTATGCCTAAAATTAAATTCTAGGCGTTGATTTGTTAGAAACCAAGCTGAAAAATCCGTAAAGTTGTTCAATGATTAGGCAAAAAAATTTGAATTGGCGGGGACAATTGAAAACAGGTGACAATGGATGTGATCATAGTCGAGTTGACCCTCAACTTTTTAGTGGTCAACTTTTGTTAAAATTACTAAAATATCATTTTTTAGAAATTAAAGTGCCAAATATGATATTTTTGACCCCCATCAACTTTTCGATGTCTACAAGATGGCTTTTACAGAAATTTGAAATCTTGTTTCTACAAAATTTTGAAAAATGTTGACCCGGAGCAGTTTAACCTGACCCCCACCACTCAGGTAAACCTGACCCCCACCGCTCGGGTAAATCTGACCCCCACCAGTCAATTCAGCTTGGGTTCCTTGGTCCCCCAATTTCGCCTTGGTCCCCAAGCTGAATTGACTGGTGGGGTCAGGTTTACCTGAGTCGTGGGGTCAGGTTTACCTGAGTGGTGGGGTCAGGTTTACCTGAGTGGGGGGGGGGTCAGGTTTACCTGAGTGGTGGGGGTCAGGTTAAATTTAGCCGTTGACCCCAGTTGACCCCTCAACTTTTTTTATCCTCCGTTTTTTCTGCGTCGAATTTTAATAAATCACTCGGAAAAACTGCCTATATTTTCGTGCAGAGCTCGAAAAGTTGCCCTGGGGTCACGAATATCAAAATGAATAAATATTCAGAAAATATTGACATTTTTTGAATTTAAGAAAAAGTTGACCCTAAAGTTGACCCCGACTATGATTACGGCCAATTACGTGCACTTGGGGATGCACTTGGGGTTTTACGCATCAGCACATTACCACTGAGCCATCCATGTTATTAAAGAGGCATGCCCACGTTAATAAGAGGTGGTGCCCGCCAATTCAATTTTTTTTTCTAATCATTTAACGGAACTCCTTCGGAATGGTCATCCCTACTTTTTTCGAATTTTTGTTTTTGTAAAATTACCCGCAAAGTGTTGATGTACAATAGACCCAAAATAATAATTTCCAAAACTTTCTATTGCCATCCCAAGGACATGGATTGCGGGTAATTTTACGAAAAAAAATCGAAAAAACAAAAAAAAAATTCGAAAAAAGTAGGGATGACCATTCCGAAGGAGTACCCATTTAACTTCGTTACGGAATTTTTAACTTTGTTTCTAACAAAACAAAACCTAGAATTCAATTCTAGGCCTTGTTTTGTTAGAAATAGGGTTGTCGAGCGCTCGAAATTTTCGAGTCGAGCGCTCGATTCGATATTCGAAATTCGAAATTTTCGAGTCGAGCGCTCGATTCGATATTCGAAATTCGAAAATTTCGAGTCGAGCGCTCGATTCGACATTCGAAATTCGAAAATTTTCGAGCGCTCGATTCGAAATCGAAAATTTTCAGCGGCTTCGCCGCCTCATTAATGGATTTTTTAGAAACAAATTGATCGAAACCATGGTTAATCGACCACACACGACCGCTTTACCACACCAAACGAATAAGCGGCCGAAAAAACTACCATTCTTTGTTCATAGTTGTGCTTGATCAAACGGCGCAGATCGGAGACTCTGAGATCGCAAAAAGCACCGCTCTGGCCTTTTTACGCCTCAGAAGGTCCCAATTTTTTGTTCGCTAACTTTTCCTTGGGCCTTGCCGATTTCAGGTGACCCGAAAGATGAGTTGTTGATCTACTCTTTGGCAGTCTAAGCTCTTCCCCACAAGTGAAAATAGTCTTTCCACCGACTTTCTTAAACGATTTCCAAAGTTCACTTGGCATTTTTCTAAAACAAGAAAAATTCACCATTACATTTTTTTTTGTGTGCTGCAAGTTCCGAACTATATCTCGAAAATAAGCGCTCAAAATGGCTAGGGGAGATTTGCCAAAAACGAAATTTGCCAAATGTACGTTTTGCCAAAACGAAATTTGCCAAAACGAGATTTGCCAAAACGAAATTTGCCAAAACGAAATTTGCCAAAAGACGAACAGGGGGACCAAGGCAGTTTTTTTACGTTTACGTTGGTCATCTGAAAAAATGACTAGCTGCTTGCACGGTTAATTTAAATTTCCAACTTCAGTTAAGATTCAGTTAAGTGGACAACAAAACTTTATTTTACCACTGTCAAACCATCTTCAGCTTGTCCGAATTAGTCCAGAAAACAAGTTTTGGAACATGAAAAACGTAAAAATTTTTTGATCCAAGTGAACGACCACTTGGTTTTAATGGTCTAATATGCAACTCGGGTACTGCCAACTGAGTACTACAATCAAGATACCACTACCCAGAAAACGCATTCTACCAGCACCCAAGTACCATTCCCTAAGCACTTCCACCTGAGTACCGATACCCCGTCACTGCCTTGGTATAACCACCTGGATACCAATTTCTTGGTACTACCACCTCCATACACCTGGAGACCTTACTAGATACGAAACTACTCCAAAACTGGGGTTCCTGTAAGTCATATCATTTTTAATCTTTTCTATAATACAACCTCAGGTTTACTGGGTAATTCACGTATTAACTAAACCAAGTGATCGTCCACTTGGGTCAAAAATTTTTGGATCAATTTACCGCCACCCAAAGCAGTAGTTAGAAAGAACTAACATTTTTAGGAGGTTTGGGTGTTTTGAGTGGTTTGGGGTGGTTTTGGTCGGTCTGGAGCGGTTTGGACACAATCTAAAAATTTCGAAAAAACGTAAAAAACTGCCTTGGTCCCCCTGTTTGTCTTTTGGCAAATCTCGTTTTGGCAAATTTCGTTTTGGCAAATTTCGTTTTGGCAAATCTCGTTTTGGCAAATTTCGTTTTGACAAATTTCGTTTTGGCAAATCTCGTTTTGGCAAATCTCGTTTTGGCAAATTTCGTTTTGACAAATTTCGTTTTTGGCAAAACTCCCCTAGCCCTCAAAATTCGAAAGCATAATTCGAAATTTTTTTTCGAGCGCTCGAAATTCGAAAGCATAATTCGAATTTTTTTCGAGCGCTCGAAATTCGAAATTTCCGCTCGAAATTCGAAAATTTTCGAACTTTCGAGCGAAAAGTTCGAAATCGAGCGCTCGATTCGACAACCCTAGTTAGAAACAAAGTTAAAAATTCCGTATAGAAGTTCAACGATTAGGAAAAAAATTTGAATTCCCGGTCACCACCTCTGATTAGCGTGGGCATGCCTCTTTAACGCACGGGCATGCCCGTGCGTTAAAGCGCGAAGCAGCAGTTTTTTCGAATTTTTTCGAATCGTACCATTTTTCACTCGCTCTGCGTCAAATATGATATAGATGACCTTATACTGCTTTTAAAAACTAGACAAGAAACTTAAAAAATCTAGATGAGAACGAATGTAAAAATTTATCGAGAAAGAAAAGAACTGCTGGTTCGCGCCTTTTCTCCCCATCGGGCACGATAGTGCTTCTTTAAGCTAATGCTGTGCTTTTCATAACTTATTGCTCATTACAGAATAACAAATTTGCATTCGAAAATAATTCTCGTTTGAATATGGCTGGTCCCCGCCTTTTGCAAGTTCGAAATTACAGTGTAACGCGCTGGTATGCCCTTTAATGATTTTTGTAGCTCATTTATTTCTATATAAGATAATGAAAAGAAACTTAAACCAAAATTAAAAGAAGAATAAGGATAGGAACGTATAAAGTAAAAATATGAAATTTAAAATATTTTCAAGCAGACAAACAAGTAGTAATTTTTAGAGATGATGATGGGACGGGATACCGTCGGGATCCCGATCCCGCCCGACCCAATTTCGGTTTAAAATACCGTCCCGAAATCCCGCCCGATCAGTTCCCAGAATCCCGATCCCGAAATTCGTTGAATCCCGAGCTCAAAATTTTTTTTAAACACCACTTTTGCTCTGAAAAACCACCAATTTTTAACTTTTTTGCTATTTTTTTTATTTTTTCATAAAAATCTAAATTTTTTTTTAAATTTCTTTGTTATTTATGCTTTTTTTAAGGGAGAAGAAACTGTATATACGCTCGCCGAATTCACAGGTTGGACTACCACTGGGTAAAACCTCATTTTAACTTTATATTGTTCAAAAATGGGTGTCAAAATGATCCTTACACTCTTAGCTATCTAACAAAATCATTAACGCTGGGTTTCAAACTTATTGGAGCTTTTTTATTGGCTGAAATAGGCTAAATTTCCGAAAATCGATAAGTTTTAGAGTTTTTGTTCGACTGTTTTGTTTTTTATTTTTCTGACGATTTCCAACGATAAACCACTAGGCCACTAATTTTATCAAACAAAATAAGTTTATCAAACAAAATAACAAAATAATTAATTTTTTGAATTTAACTGGTGCCGCTTTTCAAAAGATTCCCATCAGACGCAAGCATGCTCCTTTAATTTTTTTTCATTGAAAGTTCAGAATAAATAACTAAAACAGGTCAAAAATAAAAAGCAGCTAATTACACAGATTAGGCAGTACTTTTCAATATATATGTGTTCTCATTACAGTCGAACCTCGATATAGTGGTACCCTGGGAATGATTTGGTTGGTTTTAACTTAAATAAGGCAAACTGGCATCCCACTATAGTGGCACCTCAATATAGTGGCACCTCCACTATAGTGGCACTTTATTTAATCCCGAGTTATAAATTTACTCCCAATATAGTGGCACCTTCAAAGTCAAACAAGAAAATTTGTAAAACAAATTTTTATGCATTGATTATTCAATTTTTCTTCAAAATTTATTCATTCTCGTTTGTTCTTGTTTGATACTACCCTAAATTCACGCTTATAACCCGCGAGTTATACGCTGGAGCGGGTTATCTATGGGTGCGGGTTATCTATCGAGGGCGAGCTATGTCTGAGTACAATTTATGTCAAAGCACCGGTTACAGCTGCTAGAGGGGTTTTTTCGACTACTTGTGCTCTTTTAAATGTGCCCTTTTTAGGGCACATTGTGCCCTAAAAAGAAATTAAGGCCAAAAAATAAATTAAGGCCAAAAAAATGTGCCCTTTTTAGGGCACATAATTTTTTCAACTGTGAAAATTAAAAAAAGGGCACATTGTGCCCTGAAAGGGCACATTTGTCGAACCCTGTTCAAGGGGAAAAATAAAGGATGAGAAAAAATAAATAACAACACAATAATACACTAGACACAAGAAAAAAATAAATGTCACTAGGGTGGAGTCGTACCAGTGAGAAATAAAGAGAAAAATACGTCGGAATTTAGGGTAGATTAAAAACTTGGTATTTGAGATTCAATTGACCTGTTTCAGTATTGACCCTCGATATAGTGGCACTTGCAAATTGTTTCGGTCCAGCATTCTTCGCTATAGAGGCACACCAATATAGTGGCACATCGCTATATTGGCACCCTGAGGCCGGTCCCGGGGAGTGCCACTATAGCGAGGTTTGACTGTAAACATCCCGCTCGAACTGGTTTCATCATCTCTAGTGATTTTTAATTTAAAAAAAAATAAAAAACAGTGTATTTTTCAACGGTTTGAAAGCAGAGTTCCTGGTGGTTATTTTGGAATATTATGAGCTTGGGAATAGAATGAAGATAATAGTGAAGCCTGTGGGTGTTAGCTAAATTTCGACCGTGCAAAACTGATTATTTTCTAGACCCTATTTTAATCACTTTATTCGGCTTTGAAGCGAGAACGACCGGCACCATTGTGTTTAGCACATGCTGTTCTACCCGTTGTGACTGTTCGGCGCGCCAGGGTAAGCCGTATCAACAATGGCGCGAATTCAAACAAATATTGAAAAAATGCAATGCCAAAAATTTTGCGAGTTTTCTGAAGGATAATATTTTTTTTTGTCCGTAGATTTTGAATGTCCGTAGATTACTCGCTTTTGTACCAACCACTACCAACCAGTATTTAAGTACCTGGACCAGTGTCTAGGCTTGTTTCAAGTGATTTAAAATAGCTCTGGATGGTCGAGGGTGATATTGTGGACGATTGAGCCGATCTAAGTGGGATTCTGATGCGCGCAATCGATTTTTCGCAAAAAGTTTACTCCCCGTTTAGTCAACCACCAAAAAAGCAACTTCCAGGGGCTTTTGGCCACTCCGGGGTGAGATTCTAAGCAATCCAAGTCATTTTCTGACCATAAAATTTGAATTACCGCAAAATTTTGAAGTATATGGGCAAAAAAATTAACCTATGGACAAAAACAAGTAATCTACGGACAAAAAGAAATATTTCTTATTTAAATACCTCCCTTTTATGAACCTAAAATGACATGACCCCTCAAACTAAAATCTAACCATTGGTATTTCACCCAGAATCGGGAGCTGAACACGGTTTGATAACACCGAAACAGCAAATTTATTATCCAAAACCTCAATACTAACGTACTTTTCTTTTTGAACACGAATTTAGTTAATTTAGCTAATATATATTGAATAATATTTTCCTTGAACCATTCTCGGCCCCAAATATCCCCAGGTACCCTGGAAAAGTACTCATCCTTGGGTACCTAATTCTCCTCCATGTAATTACTCCGCTGAAGCTATCATGCAGAATGAGAGTAAAATTTTTTACTTTTTCGGGTTCCAAAACCTGTTTTCTGGACTAATTTGGACATGCTGAAGATGGTTTAACAGTGGCTAAATGCCGTTTTGTATAGCATTTCGTGAGTTTTGGTAAAATCGATTATTTCCCAATACTAAAAAAACCATACAAAACCTTACTTAACTATTATCAAAAGATCTTCAGCATGTCCAAATTAGTCCAGAAAACAGGTTTTGGAAGATGAAAACGGTAAAAAGTTTTTTCGCTCCAAGTGGACGACCACTTGGTTTTGTTGGCGCATGGATTACCTAGTATAACTGAACTTGGATCATAGAAAAACATTTTAAATTTAAAAATCTCATTTCAAGACGAAAACATCACTACCCGGGTACCGCTACACTGCATGAATTCCCCAACCTGTGTACGACCTGGCTACAACCAAACCAAGTGGTGGTCCACTTGGATCAGAAAAAAATTTACGTTCTTCATGTTCCAAAACCGGTTTTCTCGACTAATTTAGGTATGCTGAAGATGGTTTGATAGTAGTAAAACGCCGTTTTTTTCGGGGATTTCTTGAGTTTTTCGTAAAATCGAGTTTTGGTAAAACTAATTATGTCCGAATACTCAAAAAATACCCGAGAAAACGGAGTTTTACCATTATCAAACCATCTTCAGCATGCCCGAATTAGTCCGGAAAACTGGTTCTCAAACCTAAAAAAAGTAAAACAAAATCGCTCCAAACCAAGTGGATGATTACTTGGTTTGGTTGGTTGAGACTAAAAAATTTCAATTCCTGCAAAATTTTCACTGAACATGAAGGTAAAAAAACTCATTGGGTACACTGAAAGTGAGAGTAAAAGTAAGACTGAGAGGCGATTTTTTCCTGTTGGATACACGAAAGTGAGACATGAGAGTACACGAGAGTGAGAGTTCGAGTCAGAGGGAAAGTGAAAGGGTAATCCACTAATTTGATACCGAGCTTCAGGGTAGATACCTACCTACCTTCCAGGTAGATAAGGGACGAGAAACAGGTCAAAATATCGAAATAACATGACTTCCCTTCAAGACAAAATATACCCTGAAAAACATACCCCAAATAACCCCCTCAAATAACTCCCCTGAAATAACCCCCTTAAATAAGCCGGGTTATTTGGTGGGGGGGGGGGGGTTATTTCAGGGGGTTATTTGAGGGGGGTTATTTGGTGGGGGGGGGGTTATTTGGGGCATTTACGCCTAAAATCGTCAAAATAAAATTTTATCCAAGTAGACGACCACTTGGATTTGTTAGTACATGGGACGTACAGATCAGGCTACCAACTTGATCCAGCTACCAACTTGGTCAGATGCATTAAAAAAAATAGTCAAATATGCAACTTGGGTATTGTCAACTGAGTACTACCATTTAGATACCACTACGTATGAACTACAATCTACCACCACTGCAGTGCCACTATAAACTATTACGAGTTAATCGTTACGAGTTAAAACACTCAAGAGTTGATAGTCGTCCCGAAAATGTATCCAACTGCGGTATCCAATCACAATTTGTATCTAACTGCGGTTTTACCGTCAAATGTAGCAATATTTCTTGGGTCGTAGCCTTTTGGCCCCTTTTTTCCATTTGTGGAAAAAAGGGGCCAAACGACTTACGTAAGTCGTTTGGCCCTTTTTTCCACTTTTTGAATTAGCGCCTTTTATTTATTTTTATTCTTTTTGTGCTTTTCATAGTTTGGTTCCAGGTAAATTTTCCCGTGTTATATACTCCTTCTCGTAAATTTCCCTATGGTGGATTTCCTCTCTGGCCGCTAAATTCCTCAGCAAAAACTTTCAAATTAATCCTTTTTTTCTTGTGAAAACTCCTATCACTTGTTTTTCTATAATCCAACATCCGTTTTATTGGATGATTTATGCACCAACCCAACCAAATGGTCGTCCATTTGGTGAAAATATTTTCTTTATGTGTTTGGGTTTCCAAAATCCGTTTTTCGCAATAATTCGAGCATTCTAAAGAAGGTTTGACAATAGTAAAATGCCATTTTATAGGGTAATTTGGAGTTTTGGTAAAATAGCTAAAGTGACAGTTTGGAATTTACAGAGTATATTCAGATTATCGGAATAAGTGAACGTAATAGCTTTTCGAAGCCGAAAAATAAGAGGGAAAAAAATTGACCCAGGTGGACATCCAAATACGCCACTTGTACCCGGATATGGACCCGGACTGAGTAGACCAACCAGTTAACTTCCTCATTTCGACCTATCTGCCTAGGTAGAACGACCTTAGCACCGGTTACCCTTCGGGATACGTGATTAATGCAGAACTGGGGCTCGCTGCAAGTCAAATTGCTGTTTTAGCATTAATAAATCATGTTTGGGACACGATTTTGGATAGGGTAGAATGATTTTTAGTTAGTTTCAGCCAAATCCAAAATTTTGGATTTTAGAGATGGATACCAATTTAGAGGAGGTACCAGGTGGTTCCCTATCCACCCTGAGGCTTAATAGTCTTATAAAAATTAGTTTATGATGGTTATTCAAGAAAATAATAATAAAAGAACAACAAACCGCGAAAAACAATAAAACTAAAAAAGGCGCGTATTTAAAAAAGTGGAAAAAAGGGGCCAAACGACTTACGTAAGTCGTTTGGCCCTTTTTTCCACAAATGGAAAAAAGGGGCTAAACGCCCCTACGCCATATTTCTTCACTTTTGCTTACTTCTTCTTTCGCGGTTTGGCTTCTTCGAGTGCAAATCAGCACCACTACCACTATTCAAACGCTTGCTATCGTAACATTGATTATGCTAAATTATAGAAATGCAAACCAGAACGGATGACGGCAATCAATCGGAGTTGGACCTTTTAGAATTTATGGATAGTGAGGAAAAAGACCAGCAGTGCCAAGATGTCAATGACAAATCTCAAGTATGTTTTTGGAACATTCTTTCTATCCGGATTATCTTGATATGTACCAGGAGATCACGGAGGATGCAGATCTACAAAACCACAGTGACATTTCCAACGAAAACTTCCAAGGATTATTGGAATACAGCTTTTGGTTATTCGAGAATTTCAATGAGCTTTGCAGCAAACATTCGGATCTCTCACAGAAACAACTTCTCATTGCTGCTTGTGTGGAATGGACTCAGTTGGATGACAAAGCCAAGTGGAGAAGTCAGGCAACCAGGCCAATTTTTCTTAAAGATCAAAGTCCAAATGTTGGTCAACCAAATGTTGGTATTCAGATTACGCCGTGAAAAGAAAGTACTTGCAAGAAATTGAAGATAAAAGGGCCAAAACAGGCACGAGAATATGGGCATCAGACAGTCGTCGTCGTTTTCCTGAAAAGTTCCGTGGCAAGTCAGCTGCTGAATTACGTGAAGCCTGGTTGGAAGTAGAAGACAAATCTAAATGGGATCAGTTGGCAGCCATTGACAAGAAGCGGTATGTGGAAGACAGAAAGAAGGCCGGTCTTCATCCGTTGCAGCCAACGAATGCCTACGCCTACTCGATGGGGGACAATCGACGCAGGATTGCCAAACAGCATGTGGGAGTGTCTATTCAGGAATTGCAGGCGTTCATCTCCGCCGAATGGAAGTCGGTCAAAGATAAGAGCAAGTGGGAAAGCATGGCTGCGGAAGACACCAAACGATTCGAGCAGGAAATGCAGGTCTACAGTGAAGCCAAGAATCCGACAGAAGAGCCCTGTTCATCACCTGTATGAAATGTCTTTTGATATCAATAAACTTTGGAATTGTTTGTTTATCCTTCTCTTCTTCCTAGGCAGTGGACGAACTCTAGCCATTCTTTTATGTCTGCCTCAAGACAGGCATTGTCCTTTTCCTTTGCTGTGAGCAGACACACCTTCTGCCTGCTGGTCTGTCTCGCACCACCTTTATTTATCTTGTTGTTGGATGGAAGAGAAAGGAAGCGCTGAGACTAGCGGAAAACCTTTTTTTTGTTATCGATTGATTTGCGATTTTTGGTGTTTTCGCTTTTCTCTTTTGGCTTTTTGTTGCTGATTTCGCTTATTGAGTTTCCGATGAAGCAGTGCATCCAATAGCGTCTAACAAAAGTAAGCTTTACCACATAAACCAAATTTAGTCCTAAAATATCATTATAGCTAGGGTCGGGCGATGGTCAGGCAATTGCAATCGCGGACAATTGTCCAAAAGACGGACAATTGCGACCCCAGTGGCTCGGATATTTTCATGATTCATCAGAGAATTGTCGTATAAATTGAGAAACATTAGAAAATAATTGGTCAATTGTTCGACAATTGTAATTTGCTCGGAGAATTGTCCGACAATTGTCATGGAAAAATGTCATTGGCCAACCTTAATAATAACTACAGGGTGGTCCAAAAACCATCTTTGCATTCTTTTTGGCACTGTGTTTTCGAACCAATTTTCGAAAGTTGCTCTTTGGCAAGTAACCACCGAAAGTGTAGAGAGTGAGATGAGCTACAAAATAGTCGGTAACTTGCATAGAGGTCATGCGCAATAAGTGGGTGAAGGACACAGTGCCACAAAAACGATTTTGTGGTCTTTTTTCTGATGGTCTTCTTCTGGGCCAACTTGTATCATGACTGTTTGCATTGTTCGTAGTGTAGAGTTTTTATGGGTTTGAGGCTCAAACTTTTTAAGGGATATTTAAAGTTTTTAATCCAGGCGTTAAGAGTTGAGCTAATATCAGTCTTGCATGAATGTTACCCGGCAACTTTATTGCTAATCGCAAAAATGCGATACATACCAAAGTTGGCGGGATCGCCTGGTTTAAATTGGATAAAAGCGTCCTTTTTCCCCATGTTTTCCACGCATAGTAAAGACAAGTCTGTCCCTCTTCTGGCTCATTTCTTTCCCATTCTTTTCTTTCCAGCAACCGTCTTCATTATAGCTATTTAGTTTCTAGTGTTTAGTCCAGCATAATGATCATGCCAATTGGATCCGAGACCAGCAGTATTGCCTTCTACAATCTATATCAACTATTTCACAGCAAACCATCTGCCATCAAGTCAAGTGGCACAAAGAAGCAGCCAAGTATTTTCCTGGCTTGTAGAAACAAAGAAAAGAAGAGGCATAGCTCTCGACTGGCAGCAAGCTTATTTAAGGTACTTTATTTGCAGATTTCACTTAAAAAAGGTCACCATAAGGGTCAACATAATTCACCTGAATCAGCTAGCCTTACTTATTGGCAAGACCGCAAGCTACTCAAGTTATTATTGAGTTTGGACATTCCCAAGTATTATCCATTGTCAAGTTTTTTCATAATTGACTTCTTGCAATGGTCATTTGGCAGATTTATAATAATTATAACCGAATAAGTGAAAAAGAAATGTCAACCTAGCGAAAACGGCTTTACATAGATTATTTTAGAACATGTCACACGACAAGAGCGGCTTTTCGCGGACTTTTCGTAAGTATATTCAACTACAAACAGGCTTCCCAACAACAGGGGTCGTGGCAGATCTAGGAGAAGATGCGCACTGGCCAGATCGTAGACTTGCTTTTCTGACTCCAACCACATTGGAGGTACTCGTTGGTGCTATTCTTCTCTCATCTCCTCGTGTCTTGATGTTGTGAAGGTCAAACAGAACAAAGTGAAGACGTTAGGAGGGGAAAAGCCATTAAGGATTGAAAAAGTGGCCTCGGTGGCGCAGTGCGTAAGCGTTTGCGTTTTATGGCCTAAAATAGTGTTGCAGGTTCGATCCCACGTGTTGGCATGCTATTTATTTTGGCTTGTTTGACCAGTTCTAGAGGTAATACGACTTTTTTGACGCCAGATTCGGAATCAGCGACCCAAAATACTTTTAGAACTGGTCAAACAAGCCGAAAAAGTGAAGTGCACGCGTGCGGGATCGGACCTGTGCACGATTTTGAAATAAAAAACACAAACGCTTACGCACTGCGCCACCGAGGCCACTTTTTAAAACCTAAATGGCTTTACCCCTTTTTAAAGATAGCAGACATGACCGATCTTTTCCGACCTCGATACGATCAGCTGTTATATAAACAAAATAGGAAATCGACTGCAGTCATTTTCCTAGTCGATCGCCAACAATCGAAAGACTAGAGAAAGATCAATCTTTACTTGTGTCAGTGCGGAGGCTATTGAGAGAACCATCTTCACACGAACAAAATTTTAGAATAAAAACTGGCCAAACAGTTGGTTAAAATATTGATGGATTTGAAAAAAAAAACAGCTAAAAAACCAGTCCGTGAATAAAGAAGTCAAGAAGGATCGACCCTTCCATAAAATAGTTGGTCGACATCGTCCAATCTTTTCCGCGGACGAGAAGTGATTTTGCTTGAAGCAAGCGAGGAACTCTTATAAATCAGCTCATAAATCAACAATGAATCAGCTCTGAAAATTTTCGTGATAGTTAAAGATTCTTTTTGGAATGGTCTTCGTCTGGAAAGACTTCTTTCTTGTTCATGCTGTAGGTAACCAAATCCGACGGACTGGCCTGTAGGGAAATGCTTATAATGAAAGAGCTGCCGTAGGCTCGTCATCTTTTCGGTCGCCATCTATTGTCTGAACATAAGGACAGAGCAGTAAAAAATTTCCAATGGAAATTTAGCAATAATTTCGACAGGATTTTGTCGACATTTATTTGATGGAGCTGGCCACCAAATTATCGGCTAGGGGAAACTTGCCAAAACGAAATTTGCCAAAACGAAATTTGCCAAACGTATGTTTCGCCAAAACGAAATTTGCCAAAACGAAATTTGCCAAAACGAAATTTGCCAAATCGAAATGCGCCAAAACGAAATATGCCAATACGAAATTTGCCGAAACGAAATTTGGCCAACGAACCAACAGGGGGACCAAGGCAGTTTTTACGTTTTTTTCAAAATTTTCGAAATTGTGTCCTAACCACTTAAAACCACCCCGAACAACCAAAAACCACCTAAAACAGCAAAAACTACCCAAAATCACACTAAACAACCCAAAACAACCCAAACCACACAAAACCATCTAAAACTACACCAAACAATTTTGCGGGAATTTGAATTTTTAGTCTGAACCAACCAAACCAAGTGGTCGTCCACTAGGATCAAAAATTTTTTTTACGTTTTTGGGTTCTAAAACCAGTTTTCTAGACTAATTCGTGCACGCTTAACATGGTTTGACAGTGGCAAAATGCCGTTTTCTCAGTTATTTTTTGAGTTTTGGCAAATAATTGATTTTACCAAAATCAATTATACCCTAAAACTCAAAAATTTTCATGAAACGTCATTTTACCACTGTCAAACCATGTTCAGCGTGCACGAATTAGTCTAGAAAACAAGTTTTGGAACCCAAAAACGTAAAAAAAAAGTTTGATCCAAGTCGACGACCACTTGGTTTGGTTGGTTCAGACTGAAAATTTAAATTAAATTTTAAATTTAAATTTTTGTTTGGTGAAGTTTCGAATGGTTTCTGGTGGTTTTTGGTGTTCTGGGTGGTTTGGTGTGATTTGGGTGGTTTTGGGTGATTTTGGATGGTTTTCGCTGGTTTGGGGTTGTTTTAGGTGGTTAGAACACAGTTTCGAAAATTTCGAAAAAAACGTAAAAACTGCCTTGGTCCCCCTGTTGGTTCGTTGGCCAAATTTCGTTTCGGCAAATTTCGTTTTGGCATATTTCGTTTTGGCGCATTTCGATTTGGCAAATTTCGTTTTGGCAAATTTCGTTTTGGCAAATTTCGTATTTGGAAAATTCGTTTTTGGCAAGTTTCCCCTAGCCAAATTATCCAGCAGGAAATGTGAGGAACTTTTTCGGGCGGCGGTAAATTCATCCTCGGTAAATTCATCCTCAGTAAATTCATCCTCGTAAATTCATCCTCTGGTAAATTCATCTTTAAAGTTACAAGTTCCAGTCCTGGTGGTAACATACATCATTTTTTCTTGATCAACATTCATAAAATAGTTTTTTATAAGAATAGTAAGCCTGAGGGTAGGTAGTAGAACCCTCTGGCACTTCCCCCAGATGGGTATCCACATCAAAACTCCAAATTTTGGATTTGGATTAAAGTAAGTAAAAATCATTGTAACATATCCAGAATCGTATCCTGAACACGGTTTAATAATACTAAAACAGCGATTTGACTTGCAGGAGCCCCAGTTATGGCATACACGAAAAATTTGCCACCACCCTTGGGAGTAGTCGGTCTTTTAGGGCATTTTTGACCAAATTTAAACCCTTTTAAGGCAAAATCTAGGTAAAAATGATAGATTTTGAACAGGTTTTACTTTCTGGGGCCTACCGCATATATAAACTCTGGTATGCATATGTTTTTATGCATCCAGAGTCACTTTCGAGTGATTTGTGTCTCAGGTATGTGTGTGTGCGCATCTCAACCCCAAGCAACCAAGCCCCCTGCGCCCCCGAAGGGGCGCAGGGGGCTTGGTTGGTTAGAGATGCGCGCACAGACTTACCTTAGACATAATTCCGAGCTAGACTCTTGATCGAAAATGCATTTAGAGTCTTTTTGCCCAGCTCCAGCAAGAAAAATGTGATAAATCACCAAAAAAGAGCCCTAAAATACCCTAAAAGTTTTTACTACTTACTCTCCTGGCTTATCTACTCAGGCACCTGCTCACCTACCCATACCTAGGTACGTCACGACCTACCCACTCCGGTACTATTGTAGGTCGACCTGGACTATTTAGAGAGGATATAAACTATAAAGGGTATATCTGAACCTTAAAGGTTGCATCTTTACCATTGAGAGAAGATCATGATCATTGAAGGTAAATCTGAGCCACTTGGGGTGGACTGGTGCTACTGCAGGTAGATGAGGACCGTTGAAATAACAAACAAATATTTTACCCAATATTCCTGTCAAGACAAAATTAGAGGATGAATTTACCGGAGGATGAATTTACCGAGGATGAATTTACCGAGGATGAATTTACCGAGGATGAATTTACCTAGAGCCAACTTTTTCAATCAGCCTGAATCCAAAAAGAGAGTATGCTAAAAATACTCATAAAAAGTTTACAGACCTCAAGGAATCGTTGCGTAGAGAATAGAGACATCTTCCACTCGGTAAAAGAAAATGTTTGGACAGTATGTGAACAGGCCTTGAAGCAAGCCAAACAAATAATTTGCTTCATACTTTTACATTTTCGTGATCCACTTTGCACAGGGGCCTATTCCAACAGTTGAAAGTTGAAAGTAGAAAGTTGAAAGTGAAAGTGTTCCAACACTTGAAAGTGAAATTTGTGAAAGTTGAAAGTAGAAAGTTGAAAGTGAAAGTGTTCCAACACTTGAAAGTGTAAAGTTGAAAGTTGAAAGTAGATGGTAAAAAATCGGTGGGTTGAAATAGGTGGTCCGATTTTTGTGAAAGTTGAAAGTAAAATTTTTTTTCGGTTTGGTCATTTCTAGATGCAATTTTTGCGTAGAATCCAAATTTGTGGGTATTTTTTACGATTTCGATAGGTAATTCGGATCTTTTCATTATTTTTCAACCTCGAGTAGTAATAGGAATACCTATAAAGTGGTACCCACACATCATTATTGTTATCAATTTACCCACAGTACCCTTGTCTTAATCCATTATCAGTAACCATGGGGTCCCATTTAGGCGGAATTGCGGAATTTAAATTTCTTAGTTTGAACCAACCAAACCAAGTGGTCGTCCGCTTGGATCAAATTTTTTTCACGTTTTTAATTTTCCAAAACCTGTTTTCTGGACTAATTCGGGGGTGCTGAAGATGGTTTGATAGTGGTAAAATTCCGTTTTCTCGGGTATTTTTTGAGTTTTGACGTATAATTGATTTTACCAAAACTCGACTTTACCAAAACTCAAAAAATACCCGAGAAGACGCCATTTTACTATTATCAAACCATCTTCAGCATGCCCGAATTAGTCCAGAAAACAGGTTTTGGAACATGAAAAACGTAAAAAAAAAAATTCGCACCAAGTGGACGACCACTTGGTTGGTTCAAACTGTAAAATTTGAATTCCCGCAAAATGTACGAATTTAGAAATATATAGGAGGAAGTGAAAGTTGACAGTTGAAAGTGAAAGTTGAAAGTGAGTCACTTTCAATTGTTGGAACACCATCAACTTTCAACTTTCACTTTCTACTTTCAACTTTCAACTCTTGGAACACTTTCACTTTCAACTTTCAACTTTACACTTTCAACTTTCAACTGTTGGAATAGGCCCCTGTTGGAATAGGCCCAGATATTGCAATGAACGATATCGGTTGTATTAGTTTTCGTAATTTCCTGTTTCGAAAGGCTAAAATTGATTTACGGCCTCAAAATACTGGTTTACGCCCTCAAATTTATAATATTGCCATTTTTTGTCAAATTTTTGTTGCCGCTACTCGGTAATAAACCCCCCCCCCCCCAAAAAAGCTACTCGGGAATACCCCCCCCCCCAAAATTGGACCTGCTCGGTTATACCCCCCCCCCAAATCAAGATTTTTAGGAGTGGTCAAAACACATTTTTAAGCAATAATTTTGCCATAAAAGGACCAGAAAAGCAATTAAAATAGGGTTCAAGGGCTGTATTGGGAGAGGAAGGGACAAAACAGGGGCCACTTATATAGGGCCTATAAGTACCCAAAGAGTATTAATTCTCTAAGCAGTAAAAGCGCTTTCAAACCCAGCCACTTGTGGTGCACGTAAAAGTATAAGGACTCGAAATGATCGGACCGATCAGCCGGGTGGATCCTGATGGTTGTCATTTAACTTTTGGATGACTGAGTCTCTGGCTCGTAGCCTCAGGCTGGAAAATGGGGGAGGCCCTTTTCGGCCGAAAAATCAAAGATGTTGAACATAGTTTTGAATACTGGGGCCTACCGCATAAATAACTCTGGTATGCATGCTTTTTCATGCATCCAGAGTCACTTTCGAGTGATTTGTGTCTAAGGTATGTGGGTGTGCGCATCTCAACTCCAAGCCCCCTGCGCCCCCTTCGGGGGCGCAGGGGGCTTGAGAGTTAGAGATGCGCGCACTCACTTACCTTAGACATGATTCCGAGAAGTACACTTGATCATAAAATGCATATAAAGTCTATTTTTGCCACGGCCCGAGTTGAAAAACATGGTAAAGCAGCTAAAAAAAGTGGCCCCTGTATTATTCCCTCCCCTCCCAATATAGCCCATAATCCCTTTTAAATTGCTTTTCTGGACCTTTTATGGCGAAATTATTGCTTAAAAATGTGTTTTGACCACTCCTAAAAATCTTGATTTGGGGGGGGGGGTATAACCGAGCAGGTCCAATTTGGGGGGGGGGGTATTCCCGAGTAGCTTTTTTGGGGGGGGGGGTTTATTACCGAGTAGCGTCACTTTTTCAATATTTTACACCAGCATGTAGCCCTGAATCTTGGCTTTCTAACAAGTTATTGACTGATTTTCTGAGATTCAAAGAGCTGGAGAAAAAAGTCTTTGTATGGAGCAAATTTTTCTAAAAATTTGCAAAATTTGCATTATCCAGGCGAATATCCACCTGGATAACGCAATACCAATTTTACCCACCCAGACACCAAACCTGGTTGGGTACTATCTGATTCAGATGAATAATCCAGCTGGAGGACGTGACAAATAAAAGTTAGTCTTTATCTAAAATAAACCATTTTACCTGCCCTAAAATTGTGTCAATTCGCCAAAAAGGGGGCACTTTTTAACGTTTTATCCAAAATTGTTTTGTAGCCTTTTCATGACCGGAAAAGTTTGAAAAGGCAGTCAAAACAGGCTTTTGAGAAACTAAGTACAGTCAACCCTCAATTTAACGATAACTGTGCCAGGTCCCAGGTTTATCGTTGAATCGAAAGTTGACTGCATATGAAACTTCTGCTTCGGATTTTTCGGTAGCAGACAGTCTTAACAGAATTATTTAAAAGCCTTCGAAAGTGTCGGACCCAGCTGGGGAATGAACTTGAAGTAAGGGTCACAAAAGCCCACATTATCGAGAATGACTGCAGCTTAAAACCGAAGAAGATTTGAATTGTATGTTGGGTCATTTTAGAAGGAGCACTATGTGCAGCCAAACACCCCCTCGCCTTCTATTGCTTGTGCGGTGGCGGACGTGCAGCAACCAACCTGCTATATCCATCCTGCCTTGCTCACAGAGTGCTATGAAGACAACAGACCCTTAGGGAGGGGTATGAGGGATTGCGGAGATCACGAAGACCAGCCACCAACAACATCTAGTCGCCAACAATTAGCCAAAGACGCAAAGATGGTGGAGAAGCATGGCATGGAAGGTTGTTGGGTGCAGGTCAAGCTGACAGTAGATGTCAAAAACATTTGGGTGGGTCACTCCTTTCCCTCTATTATTTACTGACTGAAGTGTGTTAAGGCTAAAACAGAAGCTGAACAAAAGGAACGAGAGTGGAAGAGAAGGCACAACATCTGGAAACATTGCACCATCCTCAGCCATCATATAGATAGACAATATATTTGCAAACTTGAAAAAGTAATAATAACAAAACAATATTAGAGTCTTAAATAGCATGATGATGATGCTTCTTTTGTTCCTTGTAAAGATAATTTAGTAGTAATAAATTTTTGTGCAGCAAGCCGTGTATATGATACAGTATATAATACAACATTCATACAAACAACTAGAATTAGAAATCAGTAGCCGATATTGTCATCGTTTTATATTTCGGTGATGGCTCACCAATTAATATTGCCGCACTGCTAAATGGTCAATATTCCCGTTTTGATGAGTCTGAAAAACAATAAAACTATTAGATTCACAATTAGTTGGCTTGATGCAGCCGATGAGAAAATATCCGGCTGTCGGTAAAGTCCTGCAACTGCCCTGAAGTGACTAACGCTTTCTGATGGGTTGCAAAATATTTTTTCTCATGAAAATCACAATAAATATTTTGTTGAGTTTTAGAATGATATTTTGAAACCTATTAAAGAGTTTGTTCTATTTTTTAAAATCAATGTTGATCACGAAATCCAACAAAAGGATACAGTCAACCTCGATTTAACGAAACCCTCAGTCGGTCCCCAAGGGTGTCGTTAAATCCAGGGTTTACTGTAGTTTTAAATTTTGTAAGTATCTTTATTTGAAAGCCATAAGAAAGTGCTAGTCATTTTGATGTCGTCGCAGGACTTTTCCGACAGCCATTATTTCATCATCATCCATATATAAACAATCAGTTCTCAGCGGAGCGCTCAAACGACTTCATCTTGGTGCTCAATGTGAGCTGTCTTTGTGATTTTCACACTTTGGCCAGATTACACTATGTCGATGTGCCAAAAAAGCAATTTTAGATTGCGGAAACTACAGTTTGGTCACTGGAGCTGAGCAAAAAAACCTATATACAGTCAAAACTTCCATTAACGCAACACCCAAAAGCTCGTTCCTGCCTAGGGTCCGACACCCTTTTAGCTCGATTTTTTAAAAATTTTGCTAGTACTGTTTTGACAGTTTGGCTGCAAATATCGTCAGGATTAGAGATGATACCGGGACGGGACAGTTCCCGACCGACCGGAGCATTTTTGACCTTTGTCCCGTCCCGAGCGTCCCGCCCGGAATTTTTTTCTGACTGTCCCGTCCCGAAAAATCCGCTGTCCGTCGTCCCGACCCGGAATTTTTTTCCGTCAAATTCTGTCCCGTCCCGCCCGAAAATTTTCAAATCATCAACTTATTGTTTTGAGGATGCAATTACATGTGGAAAATCGAATTTAAGTAGGCAGAAAGCAGAAGAAGCAGAAGTTGCTCTTTTCAGAAACCAACTCGATAATGTTACCAGTTGAATTTTAAAGTTACCAAGCTTGATCTTTTAGCAAATTTAACCAGCATGTCTAACGTCTGGAAGATCAACCTCTTTAAGAAGATATCCTCGGAGGTGACAGCCTGCAAGAAATGCGATCCCACAGTTTTCCTCAAGATGACGGATGGCAGTACTAAGCTCTTACGCAAGCATATCGAGATCCACGCGGAGGAGGCGGCGATATTTAAGAAGCTGGAGGAGGAGTACCGACCGTGCCGATGGGAAACTGTCGGTTTAAAAAATTTCGGCTCTCTTCTCTGTTGATGCTGTCATCCCTCGCTTTGGCCTCAGGTATTTTTTCTTTTGTTCCTTTTTTTAGCCCTCGGTTTAAGGGGACACTTCTCTTTGGTTTCACATTGTACTCTTTGCTCTGGCTCTTGCTCCGCTCTGGCCTTAGGTATCTTCGCTCTTTTGCTCCTTTTTTTTCAGCTCTCGGTTTAAAATTTTAGAAAAATTGAAATTTTTTTTTTAATTGGCGCCTTTGAATTTTAAAGAGATTAAGGGCTGTATTGGAGGGGAAGGGAATAAGAGGGGGCCACTTTTATGGCAGAACAATAGAAAAGTAATTATATGTATTCTTCGACTGCCTCACCATGTTTTTTAACTGAGCCGTGGCAAAAAGAGCCTCTATATGCATTTTATGATCAAGAGTACTTCTCGGAATCATGTCTAAGGTAAGTGAGTGCGCGCATCTCTAACTCTCAAGCCCCTGCGCCCCTTTCGGGGGCGCAGGGGCTTGGAGTTGAGGGGCTTGGGGGCTTGGGGTTTAGACACAAATCACTCGAAAGTGACTCTGGATGCATGAAAAAGCTTGCATACCAGAGTTTATTTATGCGGTAGGCCCAGTATTCAAAGCTATGTTCAAAATCTTCTTGTTAGGGGCCATGTGAGATTAGTGGCCCTTTGATTCCCTTTCCCTCCCAATACAGCCCTTAATCGCTTCAAAATTCAAAAAGCGTCAATTTGAAAAATATTTTTTTTTTCAAATTTTTCTAAAATTTTACCTTGGGGGACCAAGGCGAATCCCGAAAAATTTTTTTTCACTTTCACAGAATCTGATGATCATTTCCCGTGAAAATCCGGGTCGAGAAACACGAATATGCGATCGGTTTTTAAAAATGCACCTCGAAAGTGGGTCAGCCGTGGGGGGACCAAGTAAAGTCTAGCCGGATATTTTTGTTACCAGGGAAAAGAAAAAGGGTATATTTCTGATTTCCAATTTAATATCGATTTTAATTTTATTTATGCTTTAGACTCGGCCAGCCTCTTGGACAGGAAGATCATCAACTTCATCTCGGTTAACTGCCTAAGCCTAAATAATTTACGGATCATAAATTGCGATAACTTAGTCCCGAACGGAAAATTTCAGTCCCGTCCCGTAGATTTCTATGTCCCGTGAGTCCCGCTCGAAATTTTTTGTCTGCGTATCCCGTCCCGGGAATTCGCTGTCCGACGTCCCGTCCCGGAATTTTTTTTGTCAAATTGTGTCCCGTCCCGAAAATGTCTTTTCATCATCTCTAGTCAGGATCACGGTTTTGCCGATCGTTTTAGCGAAAGAAAAAACTGTTGACGATAAAAAAGCAAAAACTCCCATTAACGTAAGGTTTTTTGAAAATACCGTATTTCTTCTAATAAGCGAGCATGCTTGATTTTTTTTTCAACCACCCAAAAATCGGAAAATTTTAATTCGATCTCAATATTTTTGGCTGCTTAAAGGACCTGACTCTTCCTAATCATGGCAATTTGTAATTTTGAATTGGCGGGGGACCATTTATTTTTCCCGCAATTATTTTTTGAAATGCGAAAATATTTTTTACTAAAAGTTGCGTGTCTATTTTTGATGTGAGTTTTTTTCCTTTGGTTCTTGATGAAATTTCTTGTTGTCTAGGTGATCCGGCATCTCTACCCAGGTCCAGAGTGAGCTGCGTGCCATTGTGTTAGATAAGTTTTCATTTCTTTACCATCGCCGTCTCTTGCTTTTCTCGTTTTGTTTCAGGTGGGGTTGCTGGCTCAAGTCAAATAGCTTTGGTGGACCGTTTGCAGTGTGCCGTCTGTTGTAATTCATTCCTCCGCATTTATTATACAGTTTCAATCATCATATTCATCAAAAGAATCTGTCAAATAAGTTGTGTCATTTTTCACATAAAATTCCAGATAATCTGTGTTTGTTTCCTCGCCACTTTCCTGTATGTATATTCCGCCAATAAATCTAGCTGAGTTTCAGGAATTCTCATCGTTGCATGTTCGCATTCCTCTAGCGCTTTTCTCACGATGGTCGTTTTCCATGAGTGATAAGCGCTTTCAATGATATTCTTTCGCACTATTGCATTTACTGCTTTTGAAAAGACTTGTTTTCTTCTGATAACTTTTCTTTTTCTGTCATTTCTTCCGCTCTCAAAAAAATGAAATGCAATATGCTATACCCGCAGATTTTAAAAGCTCAGATAACTCCTAGAAATATAGATCATAACACAGTTTTTTTTTAGTAAAACAGCAAGGAAGAATAAACGGAAATGCTACAGGTGCGACACATGCGGCTGCCATCAATCGAAATGGGCCAGAATATTGGTCCGTATTTCCGATTCTCCTTCGGCCTGCCCAAAATTTCCTGGTTTTGCAGAGGGAACAATAAAATTATCACTCATGTTTATCGATTTTGAAAATATGGAGTGTTGTAATCTTGTCACCAGAATCGAAGCAGCGCTCTAAAAGCATCTCCAACGGTTTTTTCTCGACAAGGACGTACTCTGGCAGTGATTCACTAGGATCATAATCTTCATCCTCAGTAGAATCAGACAGACCATCGCAATCAAGCTGGACTATGCTCCTCTTAGTGTATTTTCTTTCAATCGTGGAGTTCCAGTTTGGTCCTCTAGAGTTTGTCCTACATTTTAGATTATAGAACATATTACACTATTACAGTGGATGCTCGATGTAACGACGCTCGATATAACGTTCCGCTCGATATAACATCCCGTAAAAATACTTATTTTGGCCGGACTACAGTGTATTCTCGATAAAATGACGCTCGATATAGCGTCCGCTCGTTGAAACGTCCCATTTTTTCCGGCCCTTGAGGGACGTTATATCGAGCGTCGACTGTACTACGTACGTCCGAATGTACGTACGTCTGAAGAATGGTAAATTCAGAGACGTGGATCATCGACAGTCATTTTAGCGCCACTATCGCAACCGACTTTGCACCCACAAATAAGACAAACCACTAACACAATGGCACGCAGCTCACTCTGGACCTGGGTAGAGATGCCGGATCACTAGACAACAAGAAATTTCATCAAGAACCAAAGGAAAAAAACTTACATCAAAAATAGACACGCAACTTTTAGTAAAAAAATATTTTCGCATTTCAAAAAAATAATTACGGGAAAAATAAATGGTCCCCGCCAATTCAAAATTACAAATTGCCATGATTAGGAAGAGGTCAGGTCCTTTAACTGGAATCTGAAAAGTGGAATCAGTGGAGCCCGTGGGAGTTGAAAAAATGCAATAAATAGCTTTGCAAAATGTTTACTCTGGGCTGAGATATACGCCTTCAAAGTCGAGGGTGCTTGTTTAAAGAAATACGGTATGGTTACGTTAATGGGAGTTTTTTTAAGTTTAAAAAAGTAGAAAGTTTTTCTTTAGC
This sequence comes from Ditylenchus dipsaci, assembly GCA_004194705.1. Taxonomy (NCBI): domain Eukaryota; kingdom Metazoa; phylum Nematoda; class Chromadorea; order Rhabditida; family Anguinidae; genus Ditylenchus; species Ditylenchus dipsaci. The sequence goes on from SADC01000493.1 coordinate 87,366, forward strand.
TACGATCGGCAAAATCGGAATCCTGAAATCGGAAACTATCAGAACAGAACTAGGAAAATTAAAAAATCGAGCTAAAAAGTGTCGGACCCTAGGCAGGAACGAATTTTTGGGTGTTAATAAGAGTTTGACTGTATGCATTTTTTTTGAGCAAGACTCTTGATTCAAGAGTCTTGCTCGGAATCATGTCTAAGGTTCATGTCTAACTCTCAAGCCCCCTACACCCCTTTAGAGGCTCAGAGGGCTTCGAGTTGAGATGACACACCCACATACGGTAGACACAAATCACTCGAAAGTGACTCTGGATGCATGAAAAGAGTATGCATACCGCATACCACAGTTTCTTCATGCGGTAGGCCCCAGTTAACAAACCTATGTTCAAATTTGGACAAAGCTTTTTTTCTCTGGAGCAAAAAGACTTTTTTTTTGGAGCAAAAAGACTTTTTTGGAGCAAAAAGACTTTTTTTGGAGCAAAAAGACTTTTTCTGGAGCAAAAAGACTTTTTTGGAGCAAAAAGACTTTTTTCTGGTCAAATTTTAGCTAACACAAAAAGACTTTTATTTGGGTCAAAAAGACTTTTTCGGGTCAAATATTTTTGGTTCAAAAAAACTTTTTTTTTTGGGCAAAAGGACTTTTGTTTGGGGCAAAAAACTTTTTTTTGGAGCAAATTGGCTTTTTTTGGTGCAAAATTTTTAGTTATAATTTTGCATTCCTTTCATTTTTCTAACGGGCGATGGTAAATTCATCTACAGTAAATTCATCTACAAGGTTCAGATCCTGTGGAGGTGATCCATTTTATCAAAATATTCGAATCCGATAGGAAGCATCACTTTTCAAGGACACTTATTTGGTCTCGATATTTGGAAACTGTGTCTCAAAGCCACTTTTATAGTCCTTTTACAAACTTAGGCAAGGCCTTAGTTGCAGGGAAACCCTGAACCCCGAAATCCGAGGCGGGTACCTTCGAATATGTGGATATCCACCTGGCTGGCCTAAAAAACATTTTTATTTTAATTTAGACGTATGTTAAACCTTGCTAGCAATTCTGTTGGACAGGACGGAATATACATTTTTAGCCACCCGGACCCTATAACTGGGTACCACCTGTCAAATATGACCCCACACACAATAAAAGTGGATTGGTTTTGACTTTGGCGGACTTTCATTTTTGTCGGGCAGCCAGGTGGATATCCACCTAACCGAAGAATACCCAAGGCATTTCGCTCCGCGTAGGGGAATCTCAATTTAGGTAATAACAAATCCAATTACTTTCACAAATTTAAGTCAGAAAAATGGGGTTTTTCTTATATATTTCAAAAAAAAATTATTTTTCAGACCATCTAGGTGGATATCCACCTGACCAGGTGGTACCTACCCCATGTTCTGCGGTTGGGTGGGTAAAAATGCACTTTTGGTCCTATCAAACAGGTTTTCCCATAGCTCTTGTACATGATAGGATCGGTTGTTGACGAACTTTTGCTTTTTTCAGGTCATCCACGTGGATGTCCACTTCGCCAGGATGTGCCACCCTATGTTTTTTTTATTTTGATGACAAAAATAACAATTTCAGTATTATCAAACCCAATTCTGTACAAGATTTTATATCACAATAAGTGGTTTATTTTCGATTTTGAAAAAGTTCTTATTTAGATGAATATCTCCTGACCATGTGGTACCCATCCAGGGTTTTGAATTTGGGTAGCGAAGTTTGCAATTTCCATCCTGTTGAACCTACTTACCCACACAATTTCAGGTGAGTAAAGATGATTTGTTTTTGATTTTTAACAAACTTTAATTTCACAAGCCAGCTACGGGCCATGTGGATATCCACCTGAGCCCAAGGTACTAATCCACGGTTTTACGGTCCGGATGGGTAAAATCGCACTCTTTGTCCTATCAAACATAATTTCTCACAATATGTTACGTATTACAGAACTATTTTTTTTCTAATTTGATTAACTTTTTTCAGGTCGTCTAAGTGGTGATCCACCTACCCGAAGATACCCACCCAAATTTTGGGGTTTGGACCTTCAAGGTGCCAAGAGTATAAAAAATGATTCATGACCACTAGGATTCGAATATTCTGATAAAATGGATCACCTCCACAGGGATTTGAACCTTGTAGATGAATTTACCATCGCCCGTTACAAAATGAAAGAGATTGCAGAATTACAACTAAAAAAATTTGCACCAAACAAAAGTCCTTTTGCTCCAAAAAAAAAAGGTTTTTGACCCAAAAAAAAGTCTTTTTGCTTTAGAAAAAAGCTTTGTCCTTCAAATTTCATCTTTTTGAAGTATCAAAGTACTCTTTAAGATTGAATTGCCTTGGGGGACCAAGGCAAAAAGTCAAATTTTAGAGATGGTTTTTGACATTTTTGAGCTACGCGAAATAGTTTGCTTTAGTCTGGCATGTAATTGGACATCGTTGAATGTTTTTTTAAATTTTACCTGGAATTAAATATTGACTTTTTTCTCTGTGTGATAGCTCAAATAAAATCCTAGAGTCTGTAGCTCACAATTTCAAACTGATAAGTTCGAAACCCAATACAGCCGGTCCTGCCGTTCATTCCATCAGGGTTGATTATTTTTTGCTCTGTATTACAGCAATCCATGCGAAAAGGATGTCTCAAAAATTTCCACCGATTTTAGTCTTTTTAACTTTTTTTCGTGAAGTGAATTCGATATTTTGTAAACAAAGCTTTAAGTATATTTGTTAATTTGAACATTTTTCTATGAAACGACTGCAGTTCTGCTAGATGTCCCATGTATCGACTAAACCAAGTGGTCGTATCTTGGATCAATTTTTTTGTTACGTTTTCGGGTTCTAAAACCTGTTATCTGCACTGATTCGAGCATTTTGAAGATGGTTTGACAGTACAGTCAACCCTCGATTTAACGACACCCCTAGGGACCGACTTAAGGTGTCGTTAAATCGAGGGTGTCGTTAAAAACGGGGTTCACTTTGACTAAATGTTAGTCAAGCCAACCAAATTGGCTCATTTTCGGGTGTCGTTAAGTCGGGGTGCAAATTTGTTTCGCTTATACACAGCAATGGATTTGTCATGAAAGCGAACAGTACAAAAATCTTGAGCCATTTCCTCCCCTTCAGTGAGAGACATGATGACAGCGGGATACATCTTATCCCCAGAACTCAGGTTTACCTGACCCCCAGCACTTAGGTTTACCTGACCCCCAGCACTCAGGTTTACCTGACCCGCAGCACTCAGGTTTACCTGACCCCCAGCACTTTGAATTGGTGTGGTTGAACCTGCGTGCTGGGGGTCAGGTAAAGCTGAGTGCTGGGGTCAGGTAAACCTGAATGCTGGGGGTCAAGTAAACCTGAGTGCTGGGGGTATTGTAAACCTGCTCCTCAACGAGAGAATATTGAGAATATTAGAGAATATTGTGGAGCGGGGTTATTGTGTCCCTGTCCGGATAAAAAGATATTGTTTCAACTTTAAGCTAAACCTCAAGTCTGTATATAACAATTGGCAGCTGGTCCTAAAATCCTGACGGTGTTCTGGCGGGTCCCACCAACTCAAAAAATTTCCTTATCATTGATCTTCTGTACGGATTTTTCAACTTGGTTTTTTACAAAACTACGCCTAAAATCAAATTCTAGCCCTTGTTTGGTCATAAACCAATTTCTAAAATCCGTACAGAAGATCAAGGATTAGGAAACTGTTTTGAATTGGCAGGCACCAACCAGAATACCGCAAGCATGGTCTTTTAAAGGGGCATGCCTGTGCGTTTTAAAAAGTTAAGGCGTGGATCAGCGAAAATTTTTGATTCGTCCCATTTTTTCACTCGTTTTGCATCAAATCTGATATTTATAACCCTATACTACTTTTTAAAACTAGTCAGAAAACTTAAAAAATTTAGATGAGAACGCCTGTAAAACCTGACCGAGAAAGAAAAAAGTGCTGGTCTTCCCTTTTCTCCGTGTCGGCACGGGCATGCTCCTTTAAGAAGTGAACAAGCAAAAGCAAGACCAAGAATTTTATTCTAAATCACTACACCAATACACACTACAATAACTTCAAGTTTAAACATAGTCCACAAACTTATTCGTAATTCTAACTGTTCCCTGGCTTTTTTCTTTGCGGTTCGCCACGACTATTTAGATCCAATCGGAGGTCGTCAATCATTTTCTGCTGGTTATCAATCAGGGTCTTGTGCGCAGCCAATTCATTCATAATGGTGTCGATCTTTGTTGGAATAGGAAAATAGACCTGAAAAGTTATTTTTTAACCGAAACGAACGAAATTTCCGAAAGAATCAAAGGTAAATTGTTGTTTAATATTTCTTATAAAATTGTTAGCTTTGGTGGACACTACATAGCCTATATTCATTTATAAGCTCAATCACAGACCTTACTTGAAGAGTCATACCTCAAAATATCAATGTCACATTTTCTAGGCAAAAAGGGTTGTCAACTTATGCGATTAGATAGCATTATTCCGAGTAATGCAGGACGATTTCCTTTTCTGGTTTTCGAAGCCAGTTCTTGGTTCGATCTGTTTTGCCCAAAAGTTATTTCCACAAGTTACCGTATTTCCTCTCACAAGACCACATATAGAAACGCACTGAAATGGGAGCAATACAGGCTCAGACGGCCAGTTAAAGTTGCCAAAGTGAAATTTGTGAAATTTATAAAGAACTACAGAAATCATTTTGTGTTTGCGGAAAAAGTGGGCTGTTCGGCTCACTAGACATTGTGGGTTTAATAGAGGAAATACAATAAGCCTTCGAATCAAAAAACTAGTAAAAATTCCAACTTGCATGCCACAGCGGCTGGCCCTATGCTTCATTATGTTGCAGAACATTTTTGAAGTCAAGCAAAGCTGGTTGAATCGACATAATACTGTAGGTTCATGAAATTTTGAAAAACATTTCTGTGATCTTTTGATTGCGACTACAGGTATAAAACCAATTATTTCGCAAAAAATATCCTCCGAAAGATGACACATGATAATACCAATTGACAAAATATAGAGAGTAAATAAAGGGAGACATCAGCAGATATTTCGTTTAAAGCATAGTCACAAAAGACGCGCTAAATTTAAAGGAACTAGACTTATTCTGTTATCAATTGCAATCTAATTCTTCTTTGTTTCTCCTATTCAGCTACAGTCGAACCTGGATAGACGGATACCCCTGGGGACCGACGAAAGGTGTCCGTTTATCAGAGGTAAGTTTTCCAATAAATGTCGTTTACTTGACTAAATCGAGTGACCATAGGGTGTCCTTTTATCGGGGGTGTCCGCTTATCCAGTTTTCAGTGTATTTCGCGACTAAAACATTTAACGTACAGTCAAACCACGATAAACCAACAGCCCAAAAAGTTTGTTACCGCCTAAGGTCCGATATTTTTTTCACTCCGATTTCTGAACATTTTTGCTAGTTTTGTTTTGACAGTCTGGTCGCAAATATCGTGAGGATTGATCATTTTCAGAATTATAAAAAAATTCACTCTAAAAAGCAAAACCTCGATAAACCGACACCCTATCTTCAAAAAAGGGTGTCGGTTTATCGAGGTGTTGCTTTTTTAAAAAGAATTTTTTTAATTCTGAAAAACGAACGGCAAAACCGGAATCCTCACGATATTTGCGACTAGACTTTCAAAACAGAACTAGCGAAAAATGTTCACAAATCGGGGTGAAAAAGTGTTGACCCTAGGCGTGAACAAACTTTTTGGGGTGTCGGTTTTTCGAGGTTTGACTAATTCTCTTATAGCAGACTCCAGTTCGTTTAATTGTCAACACCCCGATAATATGAAAAATCTCAAAGAAGAACCTCAGTCGAAAAAACGAAATCGGTAATCTCGAAAGATTCGAGGAAACATGATAATTAGCTTTGAAAAATTTAACTCTGCACCGAGGTACAGACCCTCAAAGTTGAAGGGAGCCTATATGAGATAGGGGATTCAATAATAGAGAAAATACGGTAACTAAATAAATGACTATTGCTTCTGTTGCTTTTAGCTGTATGAATTCGCACGGATTGGTAAAAGTATTGGGTTAAAAGTTTGGAGAAAATAATTTGCTTATATCATAGCGATTTTTTGGAATTCAATTGTTCCGAACCATTTTTTCAATCATAATAGACCAACCTTTTTATCCGTATACAGAATGGCATGATTGGCCAAAGCTCCACCAAATCCAGAAATCGGCACGAACTTGCACTCAGAAAGAAAAGTTATCAGGTAGGGCTGACCACAGAGCGTCTTGTTTTTTTTCCAGCACGACTGACTTTTCAGGATCCTCGTTGTCCGATTCGCTGTCCTCATTTCGTATGAAAAAGTTGTTGGTCACGAAGAAGGAATTTTGAAGCGCATCAGCTTTCTGAAGTTTCATAATCAAATCGTTGAGCAACGGATAGTCAGCTAGAAATAGGATTTGCGTAAATCTGATTCCGCTAGATAATCATAAACAGTTACTTACAACGAGGCATGAAAAAGATAGAAGTGTTGTCACCGATTATTCCAGCATCCTCGAAGCGGTCTGTTTGCAAATCATGAGCCCCTTTCACTTCCCAATCCATCGACCTCAAATAAGCCAGTTCTTGGTCGCTTGCCAAAAGGTTCATGCCAAAATTTAGCGTGTGCATTCTTCATTTTCTCTTCAAAATTCAAAAGGACAGAAGCTTGACGAAGGGAATGATGCGAAGCAGGCCCAAGAACAGAGCCAACACCCAGCGCGACAACCTGGTCCAACGAGCGTCCACGCATTAACCGAACACAGCCGTTGAAAACTCTGCCCTAAAAATTGGTTGAAAATATGAAAAAAATTAAAGCGACTGACATTTCACACTTGTAATTTTCATCGATAAGTCCTCTCTCAGCTTCAAGTACGGTTTCGATATGGTTCGACATTTTCTAAAACATAAAAATAACTCATTTAACACTACACTGTTTCCTTAGATAAGGTGTGAAGTCGAGGTGCAAATTTTTGATACATCGTAGCTCAGCCAGTTATCATAATTTCAGTAAAGGAAAAAAGCTTCCGCCTGTTTCTAAGCTGATTTTTAACTGTCTGATACAAAAATAGCTCTTTTAGCTTTCACCTATATTAAAGGGCATAACAGCGAGTTACAGCAAATTAAGGCGGCGACCAGCAATTTTTCAAAAAATGTTCTTGTTTTCACTCGTTCATGTTCTATCAAATATTTATAACCTTATCTACTTTTAGAAAGTATGCAGAAAACTTTCGTCGGATCTGGTAGAACACTTATACAAAATAGTCATGAGAAAAGAAATTTCTGGTCCCCGCCTAATTGCAGTGTAACGCGCTGATATGCGCGCTGATATGCCCTTTTCTAGGAGAGCTTTTTAAAAATGGATCCATTAACAGTGGACATTTTTGGGACTGGCCGAAGTTTGCACCAAATGAATCGAGAGTTCATTGCAGTCATTTTTAGGGTGGCGACTCGAAACGTCGATTTCGACTTTTCACGTCGGAAGTCAAGAATTTCGACTTTTGACTAGGCCTAAAAGCTCCGGCCCGAGCCGGCCCGGTGAGGCCCGGGTTAACTATTACAGTCGAGTCGCGATAATACGCGACCCCGATATAACAAACCCTTCAAATGACCCCAGCAAAAGGAAGTCAGTCAAATTTACCTTCGATATAACGCGACCCCTGATATACCGCGACCTTTTCCGTCCCGAGGGGTCACGTATATCGAGACTCGACGTAGAGAAAAATTATTAGAGAAAATACGGTAATTCAGCGGACCGCCGAAAACCTTTTGCTGAATAGAGTCTATATTGAGGAGAACGTCACTTTTCCATAATTTAGCTACAGTCGACTCTCTATATAACATAACTCAAGGGACCGACCAAGTCACCACGTTCGACACCTTATTGACATCCATTTTTTCAAGCTTTCACCAGTCCTGTTTTGACAATGTGGTCGCAAACATTGCAATGATTCCGATTTTGCCGATTGTTTTGTTAGAAAGCTATAATATTTTCTCTCTAAAAAAGAAAACTCTATTAAAAAACGGATAAATATCTTTGGTTTGCCTAAAAGCTCGAAAATGCCACCGAAAAGATCTTTTTCTGCCACCAAAACTTAAAAATCTGAATATTTTAAAGTTTTTGTTTCAAAGTTTTTTAACTTTTTTCAATATCGTGTAGCCCATAATCTCAGCTTTCCAACAACCACAGCACTCTAGACTGGTTTTCAGAGCCATTGCTTTGGTTTTCCTCTCTGCAGTGCTTTGCTTCAAAATGATAACTTCAACGTTGTAGTGGTCGCGCTGGATCTCTTGTATTTCTAATTACTGCAAACATAAAACGTCATGTAAACTTCAAGTTATACTTGTTCACACAACCTGCACTTCAAAACGTTATCTGTTTGAGAAACTTCCTTGAATTTACCCCATATCGGATCGATTGGGTTTCTTTTTCTTGCCTGAGCGACAATGGACTTCCTTCGCCGGACAAGTTGCAGCCGATTCATTACCATCACTCAGAAATGACATGCCGATGTTTCTTAAATATTGTCAAAAAGATTGGAATAAGCGAAAAAAATCAGTGAAATTAATGTAGCTTGAGAATTTCTGAATATTTTTCTAACGGAGAAATATAGAGAAAATAAGTAAACGATGGAAAATGAGAATTTTCAGTGAAAAAATGAGAAATTCTCATTTTCTCACTGAAAATTCTCATTTTCATCGTTGTCTCATCATCAATTTTGGAAACACTGTCAGAAGTTCGTTTTCACCCCAGGTCTGACCAGGAAACTTCAAAAAGTGCTTAATTTAGCACCGTTTTAGTAGGGTTGCGCGCGTTCGTTTAATTTGGCCTAAGCGTTTACCCGTTTAGGACCCGTTTATCAAATCCGTTTATCGTTTACGTTTAATGAAAATGACCCGTT
>SADC01000494.1:0-71708 GCA_004194705.1 Ditylenchus dipsaci
ATGTAGACCAGAAAGTCAGCATATGCTGAGTAACTTTTTGAACAAGAAGACTACCGAAATTGGTTTTTAGCACCGAAATAAGTTTTTCATCTGAATATAATGAGATCTGCTCAAAATTACTTTTGTTTTCTGAAATATGACATTTTGAGTGACCACCCTAAATTTAGACACTGGATTCCTAATGATCGTATTATAGCTTTTTGACACATTTGAAGCACATCTTAGCTTGAGAAAAGTAGGGCCCTGTGTTATTATTCATTTTTCATGCTTTTCTGTATACAAATTTGAAAAAAACGTAAATCGATACCAAAAAAGAAGGAAAACTCAAATTGCGCCGAAAATGTTTGAAAAGTACTTGAAAATCTTGGCATTCGTTAGTTATAAAGTGCTATGTAATTCAGATTTTGACGGGCCGGCAGACGGCGGCCGTTTGAAAAAAATTAGGATGGACGGTTGGATGGTCTGTCAAAAATGTGTAGGACTGGGACGGGACGCCGTCCGACTTGCGAGAAACTCAGTCACTATGTATACAATGTGATACCGTATTTCCTCTAATAGGAGGACATGCTCTGGTAAGCGGATACCCTCGACTTTCTAGACCTTTATCTCAGCCCAGATCAAATGTTTTGCGAATCTGTTTTCACGTTTTCTCAACGCGAAAACGAGCTCTACCGATTCCACTATTTCGAATTTGGGTTTTCAGCCGAAAATTCGAGATCGACCTCAAATTTTACCGATTTTTGGAGGGTTGAAAAAATAACTGGATATGTCAACCTATTAGAGGAAATACGGTCATGCGACGCGGGAAGAGGAGCGCTTTATCACATTAAAAATGTGCCGGAATGCAACATTATAAAGCTCAAAGTTAAAAGTTTAAAATTTAAATTGGTGCATACGGTTAAAGTTGGAGTTAAGCTTTTATAAACGCACCATGATAAAGTTAAAGTTTTTCTAATGCACCATTTATAAGTTAGAGTTGGAAGTAAAAGATAAAATGGTTTTCTGTAATTCTGGACCACCAGTTGTCACCTCAAAATTTTGGGTACTATGCACTTTAGTAGTCCAAACAAGCTTTAGTAGTCAAAGATATTTTAGCAGTCCACAGGTATTTTAGTAGTCTAGTGAAACAAGGCACAATACAATTCTTTTTCACAGTTAATAGTCTGGGATGAAGCAAATAAAATTTTAAGAATTAACTGTTTAAGTGTCTTAATATAGCAATTATTGTAAGCATTTTTAAATGGTCAGCACCAGTTAAGATACTACTAAAAAGGTTGTCCTAAAACGGCAAGACCGGTGAGGTTGAATCGGAATGATTTGTGCTTGAAATGAGTGAGAAGTAGATTATCAAAACATTCTTTTTTATATTTAGCGTAAATATTGCCAAAAACACCAGTTTTATTTGCCTGTAGTTCCAATCTGCGAAAAATGTGAAGATGATAGATAGGAAAATATTTTTACTCAAAACGTGATGATCCAAATTGATGCTTTTTAAAGGACCATTGCCGTCCACGGCCACGGAAATTCGGACTTTTCGAATTGGCGGGGGACAGCTAAATTACTGCGAAAATATTTTTTGAATTTTTTGTTTACAAATTAAAATTTTTCCAAATTTTTGAACAATCTACTAATCGAGGACAACGTTGCTTGACATTGCCAGATCGGACAAGATCTAACACAGCCACTGCACTGCAACTTACTTATAGTTCTAAGACTCGCTTCGGCCATACACATAAATTATAACTTAAAATGAAAATAAAAAATAATTCAAAAAATATTTCGCAGTAATTTAGCTGACCCCCGCCAATTCAAAAAGTCCAAATTTTCCGTGGCCGTGGACGGTAATGGTCCTTTAAGTCTTAATTTAATCACTGTGAATTTGTGAATTGTTGCTTCAAGAATAGATGTAATGTCTGGTTAATTTTTTTCGTGTATTCTTCAATTTTGTAAAACAATTTGAGTATGAATGTTTTTCTGGTTCAATTACAGTTCAATCTACAGTTGAATCTGGAAAAGCCGACACCCCTTGGGACCCGTCCAAAGGTTGCGAGTCATCAAGGGTGTCGGGTTATCGGGAGTACGTTTTCCTGTAAGTGTCGTTTACCGTTTTCGTAGAGTGTCGGTTTATCGGAGTTTTGGCTTATCCACATTTCTGATATGTATATGCCTTTTTTCCCTTTTTTGAACAAATAAAGATTCCATTCATTGTTTGCATTTTCCATTAGATAATACACTCTTTTAAAAAAAGGCGTTAAAAATTGAAAATCGGCTTTTGACCCCAAATCAACAAAGATCTTTGATACAGAGACAGTACATAGTTTTGTTATATATCATGAAAAGTTAAAAAGCAGCATAAGATTTCGAAATTTAGCTAAAAAATTGGCTTTTATTTTTGATCTGAGGTCTCGTTTGTAGCAATATTTTGTTTACCTGCAGATCTGGTCCCATGAATATGTGTGATTTCAGATTGCGTCATTTTTTGGTTTGTAATTATTTGAAGCAGACCCATAAATATGTTTTTTAGTATTAGTAGAATAATGAGTTGATGGCCGGCTAATTCTCCTTGTTTCATTGGATTTTTAGTGCTCAACCCATTCCGGTTTCACTGCGCCTTCTTCTATGGCTTGACATTTTTTGTTGTTGTGTTGCCTTGCTGGCTCCCCCTTGCTTGTTGTTGTTTTGGTGGTGGTTGTGAGGCAGCAGGGTGGTTGTTGATCACTCCCAAACAGCAGTAGAAGCAAAAAATTGCTATAGGGGTGTGTTTTCGTCAACAATTCTCTTCTTTCTTTTTCATTTATTTTCATTCTACACATTTTCTTATACTTTTATAATTTGAAAGTTAGATAAACCTGGAAATTAGGTCAATTTAGTGACTAATTTCGCTAAACACTTTATTGATCGGCCACTGAAATATGGCCACAGGAATGTTTTACAAGGTAAGCAGTTTCATGACACTTTAATTTAGACAACACAAATAAAAGGCTCCCATAAAAATTTAAGGCTGACCGACAAATCAACCACTCAAAACTAGACAGAGAATATCATTATTCAATGCATATTTGAGGATTTAATCAAGAAAATTAGGCTATTTAATGGGCGGCTATTCAAATCTGCTGCCAAAATTTTTAATTTTGCTGCATAATCAAAGGGCCGAAAAATCGGGAATCGACCGCGCAGGAGTCTGCCTAGGCAAAATTTTTTGGTGGTGAAGGTTTTTTTGACACATCGTGTATTTAAAATTTTTTTGACTCAGTTCCAATGATTCATTTGATAGTAGAGACGGAAATGAAAAACCTTAAAACGAAACCTTGAAAAGGTACACACTATGATTGGGAACAACGACTAGGTACATTTTTTCGTGAAATTTTAAAAATGTGTTGAAGAGTCTGTCCTAACGGCCACTGGCACACCTTTGCCTAAGCTTAAGTGCGTAAAAAATCGAAAAAAAGTTTAAAAATTAACAGGGGGGACAAGGCGAAATTTGGCACTGTGCCCAGTCATTGTACCAAGTCATAATGTGTACTCAGTTGTTGGTATACCCTTTTAAACGTCAGATGTGGTAGTAACAATAATTATATCCGAGGATAAATCCGCATCCTCGGATAAAATCTGCGGATACAGATGAACGGTAGTAACAATCAAAAAATCCGCCGATATTATCCTTAGCCTGGTCGGGAGCAGGATAAATCCGCGGATAAAAATATTTCTTATGTATTTTAAAATCGATTACTATGCAAAAACGCGTGAATACGTTTGAATAGGTGTACTATACTACTAAAAAAGAAGTTTTGTTTAAAAAGCAGTCTTTTAGTCAGGGTTCACAGATGTCCTGCTTTAGTGAAAAAGCAGGAATTTCGGCACATCTCACAGCATTTTATAACAGCTTATTCCTGCTTTTTGTAGATTTTTTGGTTTAAATTCCTGCTTTTTGGAAACAAAATCCTGCTTTTAAAATTTTCGATCTGTGAACCCTGCTTTTAGTCGTGTTTTTGCTGCACTAATTTTTTCCGAACATTATTAAAAATGATTTTTTTATCGTTTTAGCAGAGAGAAAAAAAAATTGCCTCCCACTCCTCAGGTGAGATGGTCTTTTTCGGGTATTTTAGGGTCATTTTTCGGTGATTTATCACATTTTTCTTGCTGAAGCTCAGCAAAAGAATCTCTAAATGCATTTTTGATCAAGAGTCTTGCTCGGAATTATGTATAAGGTAAGTGCGTGCGCGCATCTCTAACCAACCAAGCCCCCTGCGCCCCCTTTGGAGGCGCAGGGGGCTTGATTGCTTGGGGTTGAGATGCGCACACAAACATACCTGAGACACAAATCACTCGAAAATGACTCTGGATGCATGAAAACATATGCATACCAGAATTTCTTTATGCGGTAGGCCCCAGTTAACAAAAACCTGTTCAAAATCTATTATTTTTACCTAGATTTTGTTAAGGTTAAAAAAGGTTAAATTTGGTCAGTCGAGGGGTGATTTTGGGTCACTTTTCAAAAAATCCGAGTATGGGGAGGGGAACTATATACAGTCGAACCTCCCAATAACGATCACCCCCATTACCGATCACCTTCCCATTAACGATCACCGAAAAAACTTTTGTTGGTCTATATTAACTGAAATCTCGAATAACGACCACTCCATTAACGATCACCTCCCAATAACGATCACCTGAGCCGGTCCCTAGGGTGATCGTTATTGGGAGGTTCGACTGTAAGCGCCAAATTATAAAAACTTCAGACAAATTCAAAAATTCTTCAAAAACATGGTGCAAAAAATATTTGCAATATTTTTCGACTGATTTTACAAAATAACACGTCAATAAATATTAATAAAACATTTCCTGGTTTAAGGAGAACATAAAAATAGTAGCTTAAGTTTTTTTACTTTTAGTGGAAATAATCATGCTCATATCCGCAGATAAATCCGTGGATTATCCGCGAATTTATCCTTAGCTGCGGATAAATCCGCGGATTTTATACGTTTCCGCGGATATTTCTATCCGTGATTGTTACTACGGGTTTTTATCAGCGGATTTTATCCGTTGATTGTTACTACCACCCCAGTGGTAACCAACATTTCGAAACTTATTTTATTTTTCGAGACTGCCTTCCAAATCATGATTGACGATATTTTTGCAGGTGGCATTTGCAGCATCTTGGCTAGCTAATCTTCTACTCTTTTGTCTAGTGAGCTATGTGCTGGTTGAAGCCCTGACGACCAATAATAAGGATCTGGATAAGGAGATGCAGTTGGGCATCTACATTTCATTTATTGTGTTTGTGGTGCTGTTCATGTGCTTCACAGTCTCATTTGTTGTTTTTTTGGCAAGAAAGACCTATTTTACCCTAGTCATGGCAATTGTTTTCATTGTGGGCCAATTTTTGTGCGTACTAGTGACTAGTTTGTCGCTATTCTCTTCTGAAGAAAAAGAACCCAATGTTCGCTACAAGGACGATCCTGTGCAATGGATCATTGGTAAGAGTTTTTTTAACAGAAATATATAATTTAGAACTAATTGAACATTTGACCCTAATAGCGAATAATCACCCCGCCCATCTATTTTTCCTACTAAAACTTAAGTAAAGACTACCCAAATATATGTCTCATACCCCAGAAAAAGTGCGTAAACTGTTTATTAGTCACAACTTCCGTACGCTGGCCTACCCCCAAGGCTAAGGGCTAAGCCTAAAGTTGTTACTTAAAAGGGTAGTTACGGCGTTTTTTTATAAAGTCACATTGGGGGGGGGGATTCGCTACTATCACCCAAACATCTTAATGTAAATTTAAAAATTGCAAAAAGTGCTGATCATTTTAAAATCCAACATCATCTAGAAACCTTCAAACAATTTATAAAGAGTGCATCTGAATACAGTAGATGCTGATATAACGGACCTCTATACAACGGACACTTCTATATAACAAGCGGAAAATTGGTGCGGTATAGATGTAGAAATTTGGCCTATAATTGCTACAAAAGTATGATAATAACAACAACATTTAGAAGCTTCGGGCTTCTTATATCTAGTCTCAACACCAGAAACGGACTTCGCCCCACGCCCCGGACTCTCTTTAAAGAAAATATCCAAAAAAAATTGCGCAAAGTTTTGCTTAAAAATAGTCCCAGACACTACTTTTTCTAAAAACTGAAAGACAATAGAGCACAAGACAAAAAAGTTTCCAAGGCTCAAAAAGTCGGGAAGTATTTTTATTTTTCTGAGCACCGGGTCACGGGCAGTAAATTTTTTTAAGCAGAAATTTGGGGTTTCAAAAATGCGAAAAAGGGACGGTAATTTAATTTGATACATTTAAAAATTTGGAACATTTTCAGACCGACGTTGGCTTCCGCTTCTGTTTGCAGTGGTGTTCCTGCCGTTGTTTGGTCTGCAAATATTCATGATCAACCGGTATGCGAATAGCCTAGGTCTTAGCCGAGAAAGTGATGACAGAAAAGTAGGTCAGAGCAAAAATAGTATTTGTGAATCTGTTAATAAAAAAGCATTTAGTCGACCCCCTACTACTCTGAGCAGATCTACGTAGCCAAGGATGGGCCTTGAAGTGCTCTCCTACAAACTTCATCTGCTTTATGTAAATATTGTGTAAAGAATAATATTGCGGAACTACCTATTATATATGTGTTACTATTTACTATTTTTGGCAAGTATGCCTCAGACACAAGCCATGTAAGGGAAGGGAAAGTTAGCCGAAAATTTTTCTGAACTAGTAATTTGTTTCAACCAGTGCCGGGTGGTTCTCCGCTCTTGGCTCCGAGATTCTCCGCTCCGTGCCAAGAGCAAGAGCAGGATCAAAAAATTTTGGTCTGGAGTATTCTAATTTTTTTTCTCCGAGCATAAAAATTACATTTCGAAAGCCAAGAGCAGGAGTAAATATTTTAAAATGCCCCTGGTTTCAACTAAATTTTTTTCAACCAGCTTTGGCATAATTCCAATCGGACTTTACCCAGCATGAAATATTTTTTCGCTTCAATAGGTCGACTACTCAAAAGTTACAAGTTTGCCGAACTTGCTTTGTTCATTTTTTAGAAACTTCCTACCTTTATTATTTTCTATATTTTATATTTTTCTTCCTGTTTTAAGGTGACTAATTTGAAAGATTCTAGGCTAATTATTCGTCTTACACCATACTATTCCAAGCTGGGCCCTATACTATAAGTCTAGGCTTTTTTTATTATCCCTTTGTTTTTTTTTCGAGATTTTTTATGTGATTTTTTTTAGGTTGGCCAACGTAGATCAGGATGGAGTCAAACATGAGTCTAAAATGTGATTGAGTTCGTCCTTACTTAGGCTGGTCACCCTTAAGCTTAAAAAATCAATTAAAGAATCACAAAACAGAACGAGGAGCAGGGCAAAAAAACCCCAACGCTTAGAGGATAGAGGCCAAAGTGTATGTTTGTCGTTTGTTTATTGTTATTTTGCATGCATAAGTACTTTGCTAATAATAATATTTATTATTTATTCTGTATAATTCAAAACAAATATTGTTGTGGGACAATCAAGTAAGCCGAGAGGGGAGGGGGGGGGATAGCAAAAAGGGCAGTATTTACCAAATAGTTTTTAGATTTTTTCTAAACATCGCAATAGAGTTATTATCCAAGACAACTACTACATATAAACCACTGGGTTGTTCGACACTAATCAAGGCATGCGAGACACTAACAATATAGAATATGGGTTGTTGAATAGAGCAAATATTAAAGCATGTCATTCCAGGCATGTGATAAAGCAATAAATTAGGGTCTGTTCAGTGGTTCTCACTACTCACTATCTTCTCCACAGTCATTTCCGGGTTCATGTTGGTGGCTTCGAGAATGGCACGGCTCAACTCCTGAAAATTCTCAATTCTCACTGGCTGTAAGTAATTTGCACTGACAAACTTATTTTGAATTTTCGGGGAAAATAATTAACCCCCCCCGTTAAATTATTGATTACCTAGCCAAATTGTTGAAGCATTTTGTGCGAATTCGACAGGCTAAATAATTAATTTAACGGGGTAATTGATGATTTTTGCTCGAAATTTCAAATTTGGCGGGACAATTAAACAATTAAATTTACAGGGTAAAACAACTTGAGTCACTTTTATTTATATGGGTATTTCAATGAAAAAATCTATTAAATATAACACCCCACGTGTTTTATTCTTTTTATTGAAAAATGGTCGTTTTCATCTTTTCCTAGTGATTCTAAACTCGAGAATCTCAACCTTGAAATCCCCGAAAATGGGACTGAGCCAAAAATAAACTGTAAAAGGGTCGCGCGCGTTTTAAAAAACATGTTTTATGAGGTTTTGGGGTCGAGAATCACGACAAGTTGGTCAAAACGTGATGTTTCGAACCCGTGGATACTGTACTCCGGCAAAAAACCACTGACCGCATCATGGTCAATTTCATCTCCACTATGGATGGTTATGCGGTGCTCCACGTGTGTCTCAATCACCCCATCTTTCTCTTTCTTGTACTAAAAACGTAAATAATAATGAAATCAGCACAAAACACCTTCAAATAAACCAACCGTAAGGGTCTCTACAGTTCTGTTGCCAGTGTCACTGCCTGAAAGCAAGACGTATATTTAAGTCAATCATACAAATGGCTGTAGTTGTCTCACCTTGGTTGACACTAAATCTGCAGCCCGAGTTCGCCATCCACTCCATTGCCATTGTGGCCGTCTTGCTGGGCCATCTGCTCTTTGTGGATGCCATTTTCGTAGGCGATAGTGCGGGAATGCTCTCAACAGCTGGCGAGGCTCGCGGTGGAGGGGCTGGTGGAGGCGACTTGGTGGATTGCTGTTGCCCTGGCACCACTCTAGACTCACTCACAATCTGAAATATATGGAGTTTGCATTTTTCGGTGATGATGAAAAAATTTATTTACATTGGTGGGGCTAAATGGTGGAGCTGTGTTTTCATCCTCATCACCAATAGCATATGTCTGGTAGGACTGGGTCTGGACGGTGTGTCTCACTTGCTCTGACTTTATCACTGTTCGCCTAAATAACAGCGGCTTTTAGTGGAGGAGTGAGGTTTGGGTCTGAGTTCTCAGTATAATGCTTGGGTCTAGGTTTTAAATCTAATACTTGGGTTCGGGTTCTGAGTCTCATCCTTAGTTCCGAGTCCAGGCCTGGGTGTCTGAGTCTAGGATCTCATAGTAAATAATTTCCAACCTAGACCCCACATGTCTACACACGAATTTTTCGGCCTGCCCGAAGGAAATTAAAAATTCAGTCTTGACCAAGTCATCAAAGGCCCGGAACCTTTTCGACCCGGTCCTAAAGCAATTTTTAACGTCAGTCACGGCCCAGGCTCGGTCTGGACCGGCACCTGGTCAGATCTGCCCAGACTGCACTTAAATTTACAGAAGCCTTAATGATTTAGGCACTGTTCTTGATGAGGACCCCCAAAAATCAAAAATTTTTTGCCTTGGTCCCCCTTTTCTTTTCGTAAATATTAAGGTTTAGGTTTAGGTAAGGGTTGGCCAGCGTATGTTAAGACAGACTTAAACATGCTATAAACTCATGTTTAAGCCTGTCCTAATATACGCCGGCCAAACCTTGATAAGCCTAATCCTAAACAAATAACAAAAAATCAGAAAACCAAAAGTTGGATTAATGCAAATTTTTTTTTGATGTTTTAAAGTGTTTCAAAAATAACAGTGTCATGATTTATTTACCTAATTATATTTCCATCTCCATCCACCTCAGTGGTAACAGTCTCTGGTTGGGCTGTAGACTCGTGCCATGTGTGCACTGTAGTGTGTGGAGGCGAGGATTCCTTAACACACATCAATGTAATTTTATTTCCTGTATTTTAATGGCAACACAAAAATGCTACTGAAGTTGATTTTTATTTGTTGCAAAGCACTCGACTAAAATGACAAGCGAAATATTTGCAAACCTTAAGTACCACATTCAAATAAAAAATTCAAAACACTTAGACAGCTAACATCAAACGATTTAGTTGTGGAAAAAGTGGAAAATGTTTAAAGTTATTCAAGTGCAACCAAAACAGCAGCTTCAACTGCGAAAAATCTGTTAGGATCCATCATAAATTTAGCAGAAAATATGACTGTGAAATACAAGAAAACAAGCAAAGACTGGAAAGTAGCGGACGACTACAATGACCAATTTAATTATCCACTATCAACTCGCGATTTTTTAAACTTTGAAATAAAGCGATTTTTTTCTAAGATTTTACTTCTAGAATCAAAACTTCCTCTCTGATTCTTATCGCTTTAGATGCGGTCGAAATTGTTCTCGGCAGACAAGATAAGCATTGACAATTTTATGGGTAGTCCACTCCAAATTATCATCGCTTTCAATGTTTTGGTCATATCTCAGTAACAGAGAGTAATTTGACC
Organism: Ditylenchus dipsaci; assembly: GCA_004194705.1. NCBI lineage: Eukaryota > Metazoa > Nematoda > Chromadorea > Rhabditida > Anguinidae > Ditylenchus > Ditylenchus dipsaci. The sequence goes on from SADC01000494.1 coordinate 10,369, forward strand.
AGATCGCAACGGATTATAACTAAAAGGGCATGCCCGTACGTTCAAAATTATTGCCTGCCAATTCGAAAAAACTTCCTAATTATTAAACTTCTGTACAAACTTTTTTCTTGGGTTTCTAACATAACATGGTCTGAAAAATTCAATTTTAGGTATAGTTTGTTAGAAACCAAGTTAAAAAATCCAATACTTAGGAAATCTTTAGCATTGGCGAGCACAAATTTTGAACGGACGGTCGTGCCCCTTCAAGCAGGAAATGTTGATTGGGTAAACCTTTACTGCCTAGAAATACTTTTTTGCCGAAGTTTTTTATTCATTGTAAAATGACTTTTCGCGGTAAATAAAATAGCCAAAAGTATTTTGGTTGCAAAAAAAAAGGACGGTACTTTTTTCTGCCCCCAAATTACTTTTTCTGCCCCCAAATCTGAAATGGATCAAATTGAAAACTTCCGACAAATGTGTGAAATTTCCCGACTAATTAATTAATTTTCCCGGCAAATTCGAATTTGCCGAAAAGTAATGAATTTTCCCGACAAATGTGTGAAAGTTCCCGGCAAATACATTAATTATAATGTTTAATTGGTTGTGTACCGGCTGCCTTGTTTCTTGTTTCAAAAAATTACTTAAATGACTTAGGTAATACTTTTAGAGATGCAATTACAAGCTAAGCGACAAAAGAATCGTGGTGTGGCGCGCGAATGGACAACTGCAAAGGATTGCTCTAGCAAGGAAGATGTCGATGATTGGGTGACTGAAAATGGGGAAATTGGATACAGTAAGCTGTTTCATCGACTAATTTCTGTTTTTATCATTTGCGAGCTCTCTTTGAAAATTACTCAAAGAATTAAGAAAACATCTTTCGGATGATCGGAAAATTTGCCGGAACTTTCACAGATTTGTCGGGAAATTTCACAGATTTGCCGGGAGTTTTCACATACAGCCATTTGAAATCCCCTAATTACTCTTTTTTGCCCCCAAATTACTTTTTTCTGCCCCCAAATTTTCAAAAAATGCCCGCAAATTTTTCCTTCACTGGGTATAGGGCTAATTCAGTGTCCCCTACTCAATTGTTCTCATTGTTTTATGGTTTTCATGTGTTTTAGTATCTTGTTGTGTGCTAGTCTCACAACATTGACCATTAGTAAGGTATTTTGGTTAGTCATTTTCAACTATTTATAGGCCTTATTTTTTCTTGTTTTCAGCCTATATTTGACTTCTGGTGGTTGATTTTTTTACTTTTCATTATTTAATTATCATTATTTATTATCTTAATGACAATAATTCTTAGCTCTAAACCACAGACTTTTAAGAATCTGCACGTGTGATGGTCACTTAGTACTTTTTTGTTTTTTAGTAGTTTTAGTTACCACACATACCACGATTACTGACAAACTGAGCAAACTGTCGTCCGTGACCTAAAATACTGATCGATAAAAGACAGCAAAAGAGAAATTCCGCGATCAGAATAAAATGCCTTGATGACCCATTATATCTGAAAATTAATGATATAAATCTAGCAAACGATGATGGTAAAATAGTATGTGGCATATAACCACTCTCCTAGGCAGCCTCTTGTATACAAGTTAACGTGATCTGACAGTTATGTTACTAAGGCCTAGCCATACTGTCTCGAAGGTGGAGCACGAAGCACATAGAGAGTGACATTGCTACCACATACAGCTTGACAAAGTCAATAGTTATCACATTGACGAAAAAATTCTGAATTGACGTTACGTGCGCTGACGACTTTTTCAAGCTGTATGCGAATTGTGTCAAAATAAAAATTTACCTGATCAGCCAATCTTAAATCACAAATACAAGCTTCTGAAAACAACATCTAAAAACTAAAAAATAAAGACTAAGCCAACCGATGCGAGAATCCTTTGATTGTTGGACAACTTTAACATTGATCTTGAGCTCTTCTCACTGTAATCTGTGAAATTTACCTGAAAAACCACCATGAAAAGTAAAAAAATCACCACCAGAAGTCAATATAGGCTGAAAACAAGAAAAAATAAGGCCTATAAATAGTTGAAAATGACTAACCAAAATACCTTACTAATGGTCAATGTTGTGAGACTAGCACACAACAAGATACTTAAAACACATGAAAACCATAAAACAATGAGAACAATTGAGTAGGGGACACTGAATTAGCCCTATACCCAGTGAAGGAAAAATTTGCGGGCATTTTTTTGAAAATTTGGGGCAGAAAAAAGTAATTTGGGGCAGCAAAAGGTATTTTGGGGGCAGAAAAAAAGTACCGTCCTCTAAGAAATTTTAGGGCAAAAAAAGTCTTTCATGTATTGATTCTAGAAATAAGACTCCAGAAAAAACATTCTAATAAAAATGTTGACTTTTGCAAAAGTTAGACAAATTGACGGAAAATGTCACGAGTTGATAGAAGCTAGTTAGCTCATTCGCAATTCACAATTTACTAGAAAGAAGCGACGACACTCAAGTTAAAGCAAAAGTTAGGCTGTTTTCAAGCCAGAAAGCAGGAAAAAGTAAAGTAGTGAAGCAAGCACTCTAATCAGCTAGCTAGCTGTTGCAACAACCTGCCTTAATTGAATGAGGAACAGGGGCATTCTCTCGCACCAACATACTTTCGTCCACCATTTTGACATTGGCTGTTGATTTGGGGTTGAGTTTAGACAAAGTGCCCGACAATGACTAAATCCCTATTGGTTAGCAGCATAAACAAAAGGAAGGCATATTCCCTGGGACTTGCTAATCTTTGATTCGGAGCCCAAATGACACCATTCATCTACCCTCACTGCATCCCCTATTTTGGGCTGAAAGGCTAACAATCCTTTTGGATTTGCGTGTTGCAGCCATAAAGTTGTGAAATGTCCTAAGGCTTATATGTAGAAAAGGAAAACTCAGTACTTGAAAATGGATTGTTTTCCAATTAGCACTTTATCGGAAGCTATAGCTGAAAGTGTTTTTTATAGCGCAACATGTTATAGATTCAAAATTGCGGTAAATATCGGCTAAAAAATTTGCAAAAAAATCCCCACTTTAGTTGTGAAACAGGAGGATTTTCCAGGAAGTCCTTTGATCATAAAATTTTCATTTTTCAATATATTTAATTGTGTAAAGTATTCTTGACAGAAGAAAGTCTTCATTATCTTTAGTAAAAATTTGTTCAAAATATAGATGAGCCACCGCTTCGATCTCAAAATTTTGAAAATAAGTAGATTTGCTCGAAATAAGTAGATTTTGTGGGTATTTTGGCAAAAATATTCTATTTAATCCAGTGCTTATTGCTCTTTTGGTAAATTATGGTCAAAAAAACTATCGAGCCAAAACTCAGGCTTAATTCTTCAATTTATTCAACTCTAATCACAAATGAAATCGAACCCGTGTAAAATCAACATTTTGTTTTTTACTCACAAACTTTTTTTATGTCAAAACAGTTGAAAAAAATGGCCCACGGTTCGAAGTCACAATAAGAATATACAGGGGTGGCTCTAGTCATAAGCATAAGTTTGTTCGTTAGTCTTAATTGAGTTCTAATCTCATTAACTTGGGCCCAAAAAGAGAATGGAAAAATGCACGATCAAGAAAACAAACCGCATCTTTGGGGTCCACCTGAGGGATCTTGCCTCCATTGCCCACAATTCTATAAACTTGCTCCACTTTTCCTCACGAATAATACGTCCATCCTGAGATTCGTTGGCTGGAATGTAGGGTCCAGCACTTCTTTGTTGATCTAGCATCTGCTGTTGCTGTTTTGTAGTGGTTGCAGAGGATGAGGTTACACTTTTCTTCAAAATACACAAATGGGTAACGAAGAGGATTATAAACTTTTTAATGATTAGCACTGGGAAATTGAAACAAATAGAGAATTGGGGAAATGCCAAAACAAACTAGAATGGCTCATCAAATTAGCTAGACAATGGAATTAGTAGGCTGCAACATAGAATTGCGTGACAACTTGTGTCTCTTTATATTTCTCGAAAAGCCACAAACAAATTTTAGGGTTTGACGTTTTAGGCGAAAACTTAACCAATGGCATTATAAAGACTAGAACTGTAAAACTAACATGTAAAAACTCATATAATTAAGCTGCAAGTTTATTTATCTTTTTATCATTTTCAAACCTCACTCAGGCTCCGAAGACTTAAATTTGCATAAATTGACAAAAATTTATTAAACAACTTAATTTTTTCCAAAATTTGTACGGTCTCGCATTACCAGCGTACCAGCAGTTTTGTGTGAAATAAGTTTTTTTGCACCAAAGTTACTCTTTTTCGTTTCGAATTTCTCTTTGTCTTGTTCTCTATAATTTTCAAACGTTTTTAAAGAGTTATAACACTATCGTACAGCCCTACGATTCTAGATACTCACAAAGTATCCATTTTGTGCGTAGAACAAAAAAAGTAAAAGTATGGATTAAGCCAAAAAATGATTTTCTCCATACTTCTACTTCTTTTTTTCTACATTTTTAATAGATTTGCACAAAATTATACTTTATTAGAAACGAGATTATAGTGTCATCACTTTGTAAAAGTAGGTCAGAAAGTTAAGGAAAAGAAGGCAAAAGAAAATAAGGTACATAAGTTTTCATAAGCTTTCGACAGATTTTTTTCTGCGTGTTTATTTAATTATTAGCGAAAATGATTTTAAAATAGACATTTAAAACGAAAGTAACAGTGGAACCAGGGTAATTTTTTAAAAATTAAAAAACTACAACTTTATGGACGATTGGATACCTTTTAGGAAGGCCTGACAATTGGATACAATGAACTGATTGGATACAGATTGTTGTATCCAATCGGTGTATCCAATCGTCGAATTATTGTTTTGACGATTGGATACACCGATTGGATACAACAATCTGTATCCAATCAGTTCATTGTATCCAATTGTCAGGTGTTCCCTTTTTAGAAGGATTTTATATTGTTTACGCTATGAAACTTAAAACGTAAAAAACGTTTTTTGAACTTCGAAAAAAAATTTATCGCATATATTTAGGGCAAATAAAGGCAACAACCAACCGTTTGTTGGTGTAAGTTCTTAGATGATGCTGCTCCCACTTCATGCACCTCAACATCGCTGGAAGAAGAGGATGAAGAGCTGGAAGAGGAGACATCCACCCCCGACTTCTTAGCCTTTTTCAGCTTTTTCTGTTTCTTTTTATCATCCTCTTTTGCTTCTTTTCTTTTTTAGCCTTCTTTTCGACTCCTCCTCGAGGATTTTCTGAAATTTGATGAGATTATTATCTTTTTATTTATTTTTTAGATAAGAAATTAGAGTGCAGAGAACTGGAAAAGAGACTTTTTTATACGATAGTTTTACTAGAAATCTAGTATGCAAATCAACAACACAAAATGTGCCAAACAACAACAGAGGAGGGCAGAAAGCTAAATGATAATAAGAAGGGCAGAGATTGAAACTAGTACTAAATTATAGAATGTGCATCCACAACCACCACCACTTCTCCTGCTCCTGGTCTTCTAAACTAACTGAAACAACAACAAAAACAACAGCAATTATAATATCAACCAACAAATAAATTATATTAGTTTACAGTAATAGTAATATTTGGGATATTTAGCTTTTTTGGTTACAGATTTATATGTTTTGGTTGTCAAGTTGCAATTATTATTGATTTCTTTCAGTTTTTTTATAAAATTTGCATTCAGGTTGAGAATCGAACTTTAAAAAACAGTTTGAAAGACCATGGTATTTGATTCGGCTGTAAATTTAACCAGCATAATTAAAGATTTTTGGCAGCGGATTTGACTCATTTTGGGACGTTTTTTTTGATTTCGCGCCTTTCAATATTCTGATTTTCAAGACCATTTTTTAACATAGGCAAAGCCTTAGGCAAGGGTAAGCCAGCAGATCTTAGGACGGGTTCAAACATGTTTCCCGAACTACAGGGTGTCGCAAAAAAAATTAAGCATTTTTTAAATTTTTTGAAATTCCTATTTTTGGATTTCTTTTCAAGTTCTAACCAATCTTTTATTTATAGATGATCGGATCAGTATATTATCTGTGTTAATCAAATATTTTTTAGTTGTGTGTAGCTATTTTTCAGCTATTGAATTGTTGGCTGAAACACCAAAAAAAATTTCGGGGGTTCACCGGTCCGCGGAAGCCCTTGACAGAATTTTCCGAAAAATGCTTTAGTTTTTGCTACACCCTATACAAAATGGCATTGAAAAAAAGAAATCAATAAAGGCGAAATTTCAAAAAATGTCAAAAAGATGCCAAATGCCTACGCTCCGAAAAACTCAAATTCTTGACAGCAGATTTGATTTGGCCGCAGACTTTATTATTAGCCATAAAAATTTAAATTTTTTTAGACTAGGAAGAAATATACCGAAGTTTAGTTTCGGTCGATGAAGTAAAATGTATTTGAGCCAAAATAAAAATCTGTGGGAATGCAACTGCAAACAAATTAATTGGTTTAAACAACGAAAACCAACAAAAGAACCCAAAGCAACCAAACTGCCCAACTAAATTCCATTGAAACACTATTCAGTCAACCCAAACTTAAACAAAATATTATCTATCTAGATATATAGGGTCTAAATATAGAGTCAGTCTAGCACACCTGAGTGGCAGCAGTAGCTGTTGTACTGGAACTGTTTCGAACTGCAAATAGCTTGGACAGGCCAAATCTTTGGTGTTTCTTTTCCTCGGAGCTCACCATGGTCTGCCAGTTGCCAAACTGAGTGCCAGAAGCGGAGGGGCTGAGTTGGGGTCCCCAAAGGCTGGTCCCTTCGAGACTTCTTCTTTTCCACGCCTTTGGCCTGTCTCCCAGCCCTTTTCCTGCCCTTCCATTTGGGAAGTAGTCTAGAGCTATTTCCAGACCCTCCTCCCCCTCTTCTTGTCTCATGCAATCTCAGAGCCAACTTAGAACTCTTTTTAGTGGGTTGAGCCAATCCTTCATACAATGACTTAGGCAGGAAAACAGGTCCATCTCCCAAGTTTCTTGATCCCCACGACCCACAGTAGTAAACTGACGGGTGGTTCGATCGGCCATCAGCACTTCGCAAGTATAGTCGAACTTGTTCTCTCTTTTCAAGAAGACATTGATGTCAGCCTGGTTTTCCACCACTTGGGCGGCAGTAATGTTGGTGATTGCAAAGCGTTGATGCAAACCACTCACTGACACCAGAGGCATATAGTCTGGGTGGTGCGGGTAGACTGATAGCTTGAAGTCGGGCTCTGTAGCAGCCCCCGGAAACGTGTGAAGAAGCTGATAGACGGCTGTTGACGAGGCAAAATGGCCGTTTCCTCCAAGCGTTTGAGGCGGAGTGTCGCACTGGGTTTGGACTCTTCATCCATGGCTTCATTTATGACCTTTTGCTTTTCTTCTTTTTGTTGTGTGAAAGAGTAGAAGCTAGGGAATCGACTAACTTTAGACCCTTTTTCTTGCCTCACTTCGGACTGATCAGCGAAATGGCCGGTGCCTATTTTGGCTGGAGCCATATCCGTTGATTGAGATTTCAGGTGGAGTGTGGCACAGGGCTTGGATATTTGTGGATCTTGTAAATCAAAAGTGGCTCTATTCTAGATTTAATGCGCTCATCTTTTGGATGATGCGAGCCGACTAATACATCAGTGGTGTATGGCTTTGCACCAACTTCTTCCTCAGCCAGTGAATGTTTGAAATTTTCAATGTCAGATTTAGTTGCTTGTAAATGTTTTAGGTGGAGAATAGCGACTGGCTTTCTATGTTTTGTTGCACTAGCTAGATGTTCCTGTTGGATTTGATCTTGCCTGGTAACCAGTTGAATGGTTGTTGTAGCTTGTGAATCAAGCTCTGTTGCTTCAGCCATAGTTGCCTGCTTTATGGACTTTTGGCCATGAATGTTTATTGAGGGGTTTGGCTAATGCTTGAGGTTCAGCCAGCAATTCGTTTTCATCTGTTTCTGCCTGTTTTAGATACAGAATGGCTGATGGTTTGGCCTGTTTGCTGCTTTCAGCAACCATATCAAACTGTTTTGACTGCATTTGGACATACGCTCCTAGAGGCCGTTTATCCAAGCCTCCAGCCAGCTCCAAGCTACCCAGAGGACCACCATACGCTTCACTGCTCAACACTTGTATTTTTTGCTTCAGTTTGGTTACTAAGTCACGTGATTCTTGCTGCTGAGTTAGATCTTGTCGCGTAACAAGTTTTATAGTTGTTGAGGTATGTGTAGATTCAGGCCAGTCTTCCGATGTATTTTGAGGTGGAGCGTAGCTGATGGTTTGGGCTGTTTTCTACCTTCACCACCTACATCATCTTGTTTGGCTGCATTTGTATATACTGTTCTAGGGCTGTTTGTCCAAACTTCCAGCCTTTGTTAAACTACCCAGAGAACCAACATATTCCTCACTGCTCATCTTTAGCTGTTTATTGGTTTTTTTAAAGTGAAGCACTCCATATCCAGTGCTTTCAAGTACGTCTTCAGGCTTCACTACCTTACTACTAACATCATGGATTGGCTGTTTAAGGTGGAGGGTAGCTGTTGGTTTGGAAATTGGCACAATCTCTGTATTTTGCTTGTGGACTGCCTGCCAAGATTGGCCAGAATGGTAGGGCTGAACTAGGCCTTCCCATGGTTGTGTTTCATGACCATCCGACCTAGACAATTCAGACAGTTGTCCAGTGAAAGGTTGCTGATCAGTTTGCTCTTGCCTTGTCGCAAGTTTACTAGCTGTTGGGGTGCCTGCAGATTCAGAATCCTGTATTTCTTTTGGTGCCTGTTTCAGGTGGAGTGTGGCTGTTAACTTGTGCTCTTCCAGGTCTAGTTGTGTTTCAGACCATTTTTGTTCTGATTCAGTTGGCTGTTCAGGAATCAACACTGCTTGTTTGTTTGACTGTTTCTTGGCTTTCTTGCGGTGAAGCGCTTTAGTTCCGGATACTTTGGCAGATTGATCTGTTACTTGTTCCATTGATTTTTGAGTGATAGAATGTTTTAGATGTAGAATGGCATCAGGTTTAGAAGTCTGCAATGCCTCAACTACTTCACTGATTTCATTTTCTATTGCTAGTTGCTTAGGTTGAATTTGGACAAACTCTTCTAAATGCTTAGTATCCAAATCTCCCGCCAATCCCAAGCTTTCCAGAGGGCCATTATACGCCTTATGAACCAGTACATCTTGCTTTGGCTGTTCATGGGTCTGTTTCAGATAAAGCACTGCATGGCCTTTGGTGGGTGAGTCACTCATTATTGTCTGGCTAGTGGTTTCATGCATTTCAGCACTTGTTACAGGTTGTGCTCGTTTAAGATAGAGAATACCTACTGACTTATGGGGTTCCTCTTGTGCTCTCTGAGCCTCTACTACTTTTTTGAGGTGCTAGAGGAGTAGCCGGTATGGTAGGACTGCACAAGTCCCTCCATTGTCTGAGTCAAATGGCTTTCTGCCCTAGGAAGTTCAGCCAGCTCTCCAGTGTACATTTCAGCGCTAGGGCCAAACTTTTTGTATGGATGTTGCTTGTCTCCCCAAAATTGATCTGACAATTGAATTGACTTCAAGTGCAATATAGCCATCGGCTTGCGGTCTGTCTCTTGGCATTCTTGATGACTATATGACTGCATATCCAAACCCTCTACCTGAGGCAACTGAATATGTTGACTGCCACCCACTTGTTTCTTGTCCTTTTTGAGTTGAAGCACAGCAAATCCTCTTTTTTGTTCCATTCTACGAGTATCAGTTGGAGTAAGTTGTGGATGTTTGTCTTTGAGATGCAGCACAGCCATGGGCTTAGTGGCAATCACTTCTTGATCAAATGATTCTGACAATATTGGCTCTGATTCTATCTCTCCAGCCTTTTGCAGACCACCCAGCTGGCCAGTGTATGCTGGGTAGCCATCACTTGCCTGCGGACATGTTTTTTGACCTCAGTCAGGCTAGAAGTGATGCTTTCCTTATTTTCAGTTGGTTGACTGGGCTGACGAAGATGTAGTACAGCCACTGTTTTGGATGCTGGAATAGTGATGTCCATCTCTTGTTTGTTGACTGCCTGCCAAGATTGGCCAGAATGGTAGGGTTGAACTAGGCCCTCACATGACTGTGTTTGATGACCATCCAATCTGGACAATTCAGACAGTTGTCCAGTGTATGGCTGAGTGTCCAATGTAACACCGTGTTTTTCTTTCTTTTCACCCTTTTTGCCAGCAGTGACTAATGGGAGACTGGCCAAATCAGCTGCCTCTGGAAGTTCACTGCTTGCTTGAGACTTCAAATGCAACATAGCCACTGGTTTGTGAGCTACTATTTCCTGACCCATCTTGCTTTTTGATGGTTGAGGACTGGCAACTTCTTCAGTCTTCTTAGCTAATTCTTCACGCTGTCCTGTGCCACTTCTCCAGCCAAGCTTTTTACCAGAAATACCTGAAGCTAGAATTTCTTTCGAAAATTCGGTAGCGATATCGGCTTCAGTCACAAATGGTTGCTGGTGTTTAAGATGGAGAACAGCATATGGTTTGTGTTTTTCTGCTAACCCTGTTTCTTCATCAATATTGTCTTGCTCGATGGACTCTTGGCCTTGAATGTTTTTTGAGTTGGATGCTTGAGGTTCAAACACCAGCGCGTTGTCATCTTCTGCTGCCTGCTTAAGGTAAAGAGTAGCTGATGGTTTGCCCTGTTTGCTGTTTTCAGCAACCATATCAAACTGTTTTGACTGCATTTGGACAAAGTTACCCACTGGGCGTTTTTCTGAACTTCCAGCTTGTTCCACACTATCGGTAGGACCATCAAATGCTTCAGAATTAAAAACTGCTACTTCTTGCTTTGGCTGTTTCTTGTTCTTTTTTGATGAAGCACTGCCAATCCAGTGTCTCCAACCATCTGCTTGTCATCTGGCTCTGGTGCCTTACTGCCTCCATCATTAATAGGTGTTTTAAGGTGGAGGTAGCAGTTGGTTTTGAAATCGGCACAATCTCGGACTTTTGCTTGCTGACCACCTGCCAAGATTGGCCAGAATGGTAGGGCTGAACTAGGCCTTCCCATGGTTGTGTTTCATGACCATCCGACCTAGACAATTCAGACAGTTGTCCAGTGAAAGGTTGCTGATCAGTTTGCTCTTGCCTTGTCGCAAGTTTACTAGCTGTTGGGGTGCCTGCAGATTCAGAATCCTGTATTTCTTTTGGTGCCTGTTTCAGGTGGAGTGTGGCTGTTAACTTGTGCTCTTCCAGGTCTAGTTGTGTTTCAGACCATTTTTGTTCTGATTCAGTTGGCTGTTCAGGAATCAACGCTGTTTGTTTGTTTGACTGTTTCTTGGTCTTTTTTAGATGAAGCACTCCTAATCTTTTGCTGGCTGAGTCAACTGGTTGTTCATGTTCGGATCGCTCCTGTCTAGTCACTAGTTAATGGTTGTTATTGCTGCTTGAGATTCCCTACTTTTTTCTGATGCCTTTTTAAGATAAAGAGTGGCTGAGGGTTTGAGCTGTTTGTTGTCCTCAACAGCCAAATCAACTTGCTCGGCAGACTGGACATACTCTTCTAGAGGCTGTTTATCCAAACCTCCTTCTAGTGACAAGCTATCTAGCGGACTACCATACACTTCACTGCTCAACACTGTCCCTTCCTGCTTCAGCTGCTTTTTCACGTGCAGCATACCCAGTACCGTTCTACTCGATTTAGAAGCCGTTCCACTTTCCTCAATCACGTTGTCAATTGGATATTTCAGTTGAGCACTGTCAACCTTCTGCTTGCTGATTGTTTTTCTTTTCTTTGCCTCAAATAGAGGGAAGCATTTGGTTTAGTCTCTGTAGTCGTCTCAGCTGTGGAAATTTCTTTAACTGTCTTGAGTAGAATTCTTGGAGATACTCCTGTGCGATATACTTGCACAAGTCCCACCATCGGATGAGTTTTGTGGTCTTCAGCTTCAGGCAGTTCAGCCAGTTCTCCTATGTAAGGTTGAGTGCTTCGTTTAAAACTCCTGTTTACACTTTGCTGTTCGCGTCTGATCTCTTCAAGCTGTTTATTCACAGGCGTACCAATGTCTGCATCTGCCTTCTTCACCTGACTAGATTTAACATACAACACTGCTCTAGGTTTCTCAACCGCTAATTCAAGCTCTCCCTTTTTTCTATCCACTCGCTTTTTGTGGGGGATACTCCAGTGTGATAAGCTTGCACAAGCCCTTCCAGAGGATGCTTCTCAAGTGATTGCTCTGACTTCAAGTCTACGAGAACTCCAATATATGGCTGTTTAATTAGCTCAACTTCTTTTTTCACTACCTTTTCTTTTCTTGTTTTGTTTAAGATGGAGAATGGCAGTAGCCTTTCGCAATCTGGTGTCTTCTTTCAGCCGAGTTTTGTCTCTATACACTTCCATCACAGCTTCTATGGGCATTTGCTCAATTTCTGACATTTCTTTTGTGGAATGCAATTGGCCTGTGTAGAGCGCTGTATCTGTAGTCACTGGCTTTGAATCAGCCATCTTTAAGTAGAGCGATGCTGATGGTTTATTTTCTTTATCTTCTTCCAAACTGGCAGTGGTTCTCACAGTCTTGCTTTTCTTTTTCGCCTCATTCGAGGTCACTTTGCTCTTTTTCTCTGGAGATGCTGATTTGATAGTTTTCTGAACTGGTTTTAGATGGAGCATAGCAAAAGGCTTCAACTTTTTCTCTTCTACTTCTTCCTCTTGAGATACATCTTCGTCGAGTTCCCCTTGTTTGTTTCTCTTCCACCACAAAGCTACTTTAAAGCCCTTATTGGTGATTTCTTGTTTAGCTGTTGGAAGATTCTCAATCACACCTTTGTGATAGACTTCAACAAATGAGTTAATTGGTGTGTGCTCCAATGGTTTGTGAGGCTTTAGACTGCTAAGTTGACCGACATATGGCTCAATGTCCAAGAAATAACCCGTGCTACTGTCTGAAACAAGTTCTTCTGGAGTGTTGGGTGGAGTCTTCAAAGTTTTCTTTGGATGTAGTAATTTGGATAAATGAGAAGAGCTTGTTGATTCAGGTTGTTCCTCCCTGCTTTCTGCTTGTGAGGTGGCTTTGAGGTGTAACAAAGCAGTAGGCTTCTCTTCTTGTATTGCAGTTTCTTCTAAAACAACCGTTTCCGAATCCTTGTTGGTGACCTTAGAAAGAGTGGAGTAATAGCCAGGATGGTAAGCCTCCACCCATCGATCTAGAGGCATATCATCTAATTGCAAGCCATGGTACTGAAGCTGATGCAGAGGGCCAGTGTAAGAGTCTGTGCTGAGGTCATATCCAAATTCCTCCAACTTCTTTGAAGTCTTGGGCAGAGTGGTGTAAAAACCAGTGTTGTAGACTTCGACCCACTCTGCTAGAGGCTTGTCTTTACATTCAGAATCTCTGTATTGGAGATCTTGAAGAGGACCTGTGTAGACTTCTGTGTTCAGCTGGTAACTTTCCACTGCCTCTTTTTTGGTTGCAGCATGTTTTGGCAGGGAGGAGTAAACGCCAGTGTGGTAGACTTCAGACCAGTTTTTCAATGGTAGATCCTGCATCTCCCAGCCAGTTTGCTGGAGAGATTCTAGAGGGCCAGTGTAGGGCTCATTGTCTAAATCATATTTCAAAGGTTCTTCATCCATCTTTTTAGTTGGTTTAAGTAGATTTGTATAGAAACCGGTGTGGTAAGTTGTCACCCACTCATTTAGAGTGTTGTCTTTCATCTCCCAGCCAGTTGGTTGCAGAGATTCCAGGGGCCGGAAAAAGGCTGAGTGCTGAACTCATATTTACAGCTTTCCAAGTCTTCTTTCCTTCCAGTATGTTTGGGAATGGTGGTGTAGTAACCAGAGTGGTAAGTTTGCACCCACTCTTGAAGAGGCATATTCTCCAGTTGTTGGCCCTGGTATTGAAGTTCTTCTAGAGGACCTGTGTAAGCTTCTTTGCTTAAATTGTAGCCGTCTATCCCACCTTGCTTAGTTGGTTTAGGAAGAGTTGTGTAGTAACCGGAGTGGTAGACCTCCACCAACTGATTTAGAGCTATATTTTCCAATTGCAAGTCTTGGTAGTGAAGGTTTTGAAGAGGGCCAGTGTAGGGCTGAGTGTTGAGTTGATATTTTGAGGTTTTTGGATCATCCAATTCTTTTAATTGAGAAGCTTTAGGAAGGGCGGTGTACAATCCAACGTGGTATACTTCTACCCATTCTTGCAGAGGCATATCCACTAGCTCCAAATTTTGATAGTGGGTGAAGTGGAGAGGCCTGAGTAAGGCTCTAGGTTTGACCCATCTCGTTTTCCTTCTGCCTGGTGCACAGCTGTCGGTTTGGACTCTTGTTCAATAAATAAGGATTTAGTAGAAGAACTAATGGATTCTGTAACCGGTGGAGGAGCGCTCTGTTTGAGGTGTAACACGGCCACTTTTTTCTGGCTAATCTTTTGTGCTTCTTCATGCTCAACTTGTTTGGATTTAGAAGGTTTGCTGAGATGTAATAACTGAGGCACTTCCCACTTCTTAGGCTTCTTTTTCTGGGACTCTTGTTGGTCAATGCCAGATGAGACAACATTATCCTTTTCAATCAGGGTAGCTGGTTGTTTGAGATGGATCACAGCCACACTCTTGTCTTGCCACACTCTAACCACTGGCTTAGAAGGAACAGTACCTATCTCTGTGCTACTAGATTTCTCTAACTTTTGGATAGCAACTTGTGGTCGTTTGAGGTGTAGAATGGCCAAAGGCTTTTTATTGTCAGCTCTCAGCCCAGTATTTTCTTCTTTGTATGCTGCCGTTGTTTTTAGGTGGAGAGTGGCTTTTGGATCGCTTTCTTTGAGCTCAGTGGTTTCAACAGTTTGTTTCAGTTGAGTGGAAGAAACAGTTGATGTTCCCCCTTCCACCAACTCTTCTGTCCAGAAGCTTTAAGATGGAGTTGAGCAATAGGTTTGTCTTTTCTAGCTTTTTGAGAGCCATCTTCTAAACCAACTATATCTGTAATTGGTTCGTTTTTTCTGCTCTTTCTCACACCTAGAACAAAAGGCTTGGTAGCAACAGATTGGTCAGAGTGGTAGGTCTCCACCAGTGATTGTATTGGAACCTCTTGATCACCAAGATCTCTATGTTTATTTGTGGAATACAGGGCAGCACTGTATGTCTCTTCGGGTGTCGCTGATGCAACCACTTGTTGCTGCTGTTTTTTAAGGTAAATGATAGCTTTGGGTTTTTCATTTATAACCTTCTCATCAAGCAATTCACGGGGGACAGAAGTTTCTTTGGTATAGAACCTACTGATTCTCCACATGGACTTCTTTTGCACGAGTAAAGGTGTTGTGGGCACTACATTCTCTTTGCCCTGGTCTCCATCCACATCTTCTATCACAATCACAACTGGTGGGACAGGAGGAGCTGATGTGCTTGGCTGGGGCTGTTTCAAATGCAAGGTGGCAAATGGCTTGCGACGTTCTTTTTGGATTTCTGAACTTGTGAAATCTTGTCTGCGGTAGACATGCACAAGTGAGCCAAGTGGCTGTTCAGGCATTTGTTCAACTGCTTTTAAGCTGTCCAAGGGACCAGTATAGACTTGAGTATCCAAACTGGCTGGTGTGGTTATCGGCTGTTGTTCAGCTTTGATTGTGACTCTAACAAAATCTGATGAAGCTTTGTTTTTGAGGTGGAGTATAGCCAATGGTTTAGGGGCTGCTACAACAACCACCCTATCTTGTTCATGACTAGTCTGTGGTGCATTCTTCTGCTGACCTACAGTTCCCACGTGCTCATAATCATTGGTTTGAGGGTAACTGGTCAGGCTGACAGTCATTGGCTTCCTATCCACTGCTGCTTTTTTCTTGGCCTTTTTCGGCTTTTCCGATGGCTCTCCTGATTTCATGTCAACTGCTTTTAGATGGAGCAAAGCATTTGGTTTGTCTTTAGTTAATGACTGCTCAAGGTGTTCTGCCTGCTCACTATTTTTTATACCTGCTGAATGTTGGTCATATATCTGGACTGAGGTTACATGGAGTGGTTGGTGGTGTACTTGATCTACTCGCTGCAACTCAAATAGTGGACCTGTATGAGGTTCTCCCCTGTCAATATTGCTGGTTCTTGGCTCTTCTTTGACCCTTGTTTGAGGTGAAGAATAGCAGAAGGCTTTGTAGCAGCTTCTTTTTGCTCTGCTTCTTCCTGCATTCCAATTGTTTTTCCTTTTAAAGTTTTGAGTTGTTGTGTAGCTGCGGATATAATATCTTGTTGCTCCTGTTCATATGGGTTGTATTGCCTGAGATGGATAACAGCAGAGTGTTTAGTAGAAGGCATGACTTCAGCAGATGACAGCTCAACCTTCTTCGGACCCAATTTTTGATGGTCTTTCTCCATTTTAACAGCTAAACTATGTCTTCGAAGATGTAGACTGGCTGTTTGCTTCAACTTTGCCATCTCTCCATCATCATTTTTTACCCCTCCTTGTTCAGATTCTGCCATGTTTTTGGATAAAGTTGAATGATACACTTGCACTTGATCTTCTAATGGCTCTGTCTGCAATTGGTGGGCAGGCTGAAGTTGGTCTAATGGACCAGTGTAAGGTGGAGTATTTCTAGGTGCTGGCTTAAATTTGCTTGAAAATATTTGCCTGGACTGCAAATCAGCTTCTTCACCTTTCTTTGCCTTTTTTGGAACTTTCGGCATCTGTTTTAGATACACCACAGCTGTTGGCTTTTGAGCTTTAATTTGTGGCTCATTTTTGCCCTCATCAGACACCACATATGTGTGGCCAGCATGGTAGACTTTGACATGACCTTCCAGCGATTGTGTTTGCAGGTCATGCTTGGAGTAAGTCAAGGTAGACACATCACCTTTGAAAGTCTCTGTCTCCGAAACTTGCTTCTTAGCATATTTTTTGGTTTGTCCTGCAAACAGGTCACTAGCAGCTGGTTTAAGCGGAGAAGTTGCAAGTTTATAAGAACCTTTTCCAACTACATCTTGATCTTTAGAAGTTGGTTGAGACCTGAGATGCAGAACAGCTGTCCGTGTTTGGCCTGTTTCTCCATCTTGTTCATGCGTTAATTGCTTTTCTAGTGAGTGTTCAGGCCTTTCCACTTCCAATCTGCTGAATTTAGCAGCAGATTTGGCTGGTTTCTGCTTTTCTTTTTTTGTTATGGAGACAGCTTCACTTGCAGTATGCACTTTTTGTGCTTCAAATTCTAGTACAGCCTCTTTTCTTGCTTGTTTGAGGTTGAGTGTCACTGTTGGCTTGCGCTCATCCACTATCCGTGTAGGGACTTGTTGAGATTTAGCTATCTTTCTCTCCAAATCAGTAGGCTGGTCAATAGTCGACAGTGATTCTGCTTTTTTAGATTTTTTCGCTTTTGGGAGGCGTAGCAAATTAACAGCTCTACTGCTGGTTCGTCTAGCAGCCACAATAGAAACATTTCTGCCTTCCTTTTCCTCGATTGATTGGAGGTGTTTAATGTTTTCAGCCAGTGTAGTTTTTTTAAGATGGAGTGTGGCTGTTGGCTTACTCTCTGTAATATCCACAACTTGTTTAGCTAACAGAACACATTGATCTACTGCCGAACCCCTAGGTAGCTCCAAACTGTCTGTAGGACCACTATATGCTTCAGTGCTCAACACCGGCACTTCTTGCTCAGTATGTTTCTTGGTCTTCTTCAAGTGAAGCACTCCTAAGCTTTTGCTGACTGAGGCAGCTGGCTTTTCATGTAGCGTTCGCTCTTGCCTAGTCACTAGTTCAATGGTTGCCGTAGCGGAAGATTTACCACTGTCTTCTGAGGTCTCTTTGAGGTAAAGAGTGGCTGAGGGTTTGAGCTGTTTGTTGTATTCAGAAACCATATAAAATTGTTCGGCAGGCTGGACAGAATCGCCCAATGGCTGATTTTCTATACCTCTAGCCAGTTCCGGACTTTCCAGATGACCAACATACGCCTCACTGCTCAATGCTTGTAGTTTTCGCTTTGACTGTTTCTTGTTCTTTTTTTGATGAAGCACTCCAAATCCAGTGTCTTCAACCACTTGCTTGTCTTTTGGCTTTACTGCCTCACTGCCTGCATCATAAATAGGTGTTTAAGGTGGAGGGTAGCAGTTGGTTTGGAAATTGGCACAATCTCGGACTTTTGCTTGCTGATCACCTGCCAAGATTGGCCAGAATGGTAGGGCTGAACTAGGCCCTCCCATGGCTGTGTTTCATGGCCATGCAGCCTGGATAGTTTAGCCAGTTGTCCAGTGAAAGGTTGCTGATCAGTTTGCTCTTGCCTTGTCGCAAGTTTACTAGCTGTTGGGGTGCCTGCAGATTCAGAATCCTGTATTTCTTTTGGTGCCTGTTTCAGGTGGAGTGTGGCTGTTAACTTGTGCTCTTCCAGGTCTAGTTGTGTTTCAGACCATTTTTGTTCTGATTCAGTTGGCTGTTCAGGAATCAACGCTGTTTGTTTGTTTGACTGTTTCTTGGTCTTTTTTAGATGAAGCACTCCTAATCTTTTGCTATCTGAGTCAACTGGTTGTTCATGTTCGGATCGCTCTTGTCTAGTCACTAGTCTAATGGTTGTTATTGCTGCTTGAGATTCCCCACCTTCTTCTAGTTCCTTTTTAAGATAAAGAGTGGCTGAGGGTTTGAGCTGTTTGTTGTCCTCAACAGCCAAATCAACTTGTTCGGGAGACTGGACATACTCTTCTAGAGGCTGTTTATCCAAACCTCCTTCTAGTGCCAAGCTATCCACAGGACCGGCATATGCTTCGCTGGTCGAACTGCTCAACACTGGCACTTCTGCCTTTGGTTGTTTCTTGTTCTTTTTTCGGGGAATCACTCCGAATCCAGTGCCTTCAAGTACCTGCTTGTCTTCTGGCTCTGGTACCTTACCATATTCCTTGTAAATTGGCCTTTTCAGGTGTAGGATAGCTGTTGGTTTCGAAACTAGCCCAATCTCTGTATTTTGCTTGCTGACTGCCCGCCAAGATTGCCCAGAATGGTAGGGCTGAACTTGGCCTTCCCAGGGTTGTGTTTGATGGCCATCCGACTTAGACAATTCAGGCAGTTCTCCAGTGTATAGCTGTGTATTCACATATGTTTCATACCGTCTTATTATTGACTGACGAGATTCAGTCTTCGTGGTTTGTTCAGGCAAATCTGATGTCAGCACATGTTGATTGTGCTCCAAAGTGTCATATTTGGCTGTCTCTGACTTCAAATGCAAAACAGCCATTGGTTTGTGTTTTAGTGACGCCTGATTTCGCTCTGTCTTTACAACCACTGATTGTTTTATTGACTGACCAAGTCCTACTGATGGTTGGTGCAACAGGGTTGGAGTTGGTTCAAGACTGGCTAATATGTCTCCATATGGTTTGGAGTCAAGTAAAACGTCTTCTTTACCATTTTTCTTTTTTGTCCAGCCAGTAACCAAAGTCTTCTTTGGCTTGGATGGTACACTTTGAATTTTGGAGGTTGCTTCTTCATTAAACATGCCTTCGTGAATGAGCGCTTCGTGGGTCTCTTTAAGTGAAGAACAGCCACAGGTTTAACATCAGTCAGCTGTTGTTTAGTTTGTTCCAAACTTGGGGTGTATCCAGAAAGTGAAGCAATCATTTTCTTTGAGCGGTCTTCTGAAGTAATAGCTGGCGATTTTTGAGTGGGTATGTCTAAACTGGGTTCATTCGCCTTCTTAGCTTTCTTGGCTTTTTTTACTTGTGGTTTGGTGGATGTCTGTGCTGCGATCAGAATTGGTTGCTGGTGTTTGAGGTGGATAATGGCACCTGGCTTGTGTTTTTTTGCAAGTTCTGTTGCTTCAGCCATATTTTCTTGCTCAATGGCCTGTTGACTAGTGACCACTCTAATATTTGTTGATACGGCTACAGGTGATGCTTGAGATTCAGACACTAGCTCGGTGTCATCTTCTGCTGCCTTTTTGAGGTAAAGAGTAGCTGATGGTTTGTCCTGTTCGCTGCATTCAGCAACCACATCAAATTGTTCTGACTGCATTTGGACATGACGCAATGGCTGTTTATCCAAACCTCCAGCCAGTTCCACACTGTCCAAAGGACCAGCAAATGCTTCAGTTCTCGACAATGCTACTTCTTGCTTTGGCTGTTTGTTGGTCTTCGTGAGGTGAACTACTCCAAATCCAGTGTCTGCAGGTAACTGCTTGTGTTCAGCCTTCACTAACTTACTACCATCATCATGAATCCATTGTTTAAGGTGGAGGGTAGCTGTTGGTTTAGAGATTGGCACAATCTCGGACTTTTGCTTGCTGATCACCTGCCAAGATTGGCCAGAATGGTAGGGCTGAACTAGGCCCTCCCATGGCTGTGTTTCATGGCCATGCAGCCTGGATAGTTTAGCCAGTTCTCCAATAAGAGGTTGCTGATCAATTCGCTCTTGCCTTGTCGCCAGTCTAATGGCTGTTGAGATGTCTTCAGAACCCTGCATCTTTTTTGGTGCCTGTTTCAGGTGGAGTGTGGCTGTTAGCTTGTGCTTCTTCATTCCGGTTGTTTGGGCTACTTCTTTTCCAGACAACTTTTGTTCCAATTCAGCGGGTTGTTCAGAAGTCAACACTGCTTGTTTCTCGGACGGATTCTTGATCTTCTTCAAGTGAAGCACTCTAAGGGTTTCATAACTGAGTGATCTAATTGTTCTCGACTCGTTAAATTAAGCATCTCAGCACATAGTTCAGGTTTTGCATGCTTGATATGAAGAATAACTACTGGCTTGTTGGCTTCTTCTTGTTTCAACACCACTGGTTTTGTAGTGCTAGAGAAGTAGCCAGTACGGTAGGACTGCACCTGTCCCACCATTGGCTGAGTCAAATGGTCTTCTGCCCTAGGTAGTTCAGCCAGCTCTCCCGTGTACATCTCAGTGCTGGGCCAAACTTTTTGTACGGCTTTTTCTTATGCGCCTCCACGTGCTTTGGTAATTGACTTGACTTTAAATGTAATGTGGCCGTTGTCTTGTGGTCTATATCTTGGCCTTCTTGCATAAATATATGACTGCGCTTCCAAGCCCTTTACCTGTTGACTGCTACCCACTTGTTTCTTGTCTTTTTTGAGTTGAAGCACAGCAAACTCTTTTTTTTGTTCCAGTCTACGAGTATCAGTTGGAGTAGGTTGTGGATGTTTGTCTTTGAGATGCAGCACAGCCATGGGCTTAGTGGCAATCACTTCTTGATCAAATGATTCTGACAATATTGGCTCTGATTCTATCCCTCCAGCCTTTGCAGACCGCCCAGCTGGCCAGTGTATTGCTGGGTACCCATCATTTGCCTGCTGACATGTTTCTTGACCTCAGTCAGGCTAGAAGTGGTGCTTTCCTTATTTTCAGTTGGTTGACTGGGCTGACGAAGATGTAGTACAGCCACTGTTTTGGATGCTGGAATAGTGATGTCCACCACTTGCTTGTTGACTGCCTGCCAAGATTGGCCAGAATGGTAGGGTTGAACTGGGCCCTCCCATGGCTGTGTTTCATGACCATCCAATCTGGACAATTCAGACAGTTGTCCAGTGTATGGCTGAGTGTCCAATGTAACACCGTGTTTTTCTTTCTTTTCACCCTTTTTGCCAGCAGCGACTGATGGGAGACTGGCCAAATCAGCTGCCTCTGGAAGTTCACTGCTTGTTCGAGACTTCAAATGCAACATAGCCATTGGTTTGTGAGCTACTATCTCCTGACCCATCTTGCTTTTTGATGGTTGAGGACTGGCAACTTCTTCAGTCTTCTTAGCTAATTCTTCACGATGTCCTGTGCCACTTCTCCAGCCAACCTTTTTACCAGAAATGCCTAAAGCCTGAACTTCCTTGACTGGCACATCAGAATGGAGGTGCAAAATGACTGAAGATTTAGAGGAGGGCACGTCTGTTGTTAGCCGTTCTTTCACAGACACAACTGCTTTTTCAGACATGGATTGGATATAGTGGTACTGCTTTGAAAGCCCCTCAATCGACTGAGTTCCATGATCATCCAGCCTTGACAACTCTGCCACTTCTTCAATGTATGTTTCTGTTATAGGCATCACCTCTTTGCTGCTTTTGGATCCTCTGGTCTTTCTCTTTTTAGAAAATGTCTTTATTTCAACCATTTCTCCGACAGTGACATCTGAATCAGAAGGTTGTGCTTGCTTGAGGTGAAGAACAGCATCAGGTTTATTGATAACCACCTCGCTCACTTCTTTTGGATGGTATGGCTGTGGAGCTGTCATTTCTTCCACTGCATAATCTTCATGACTTCTGGCCTACTTATTTCAGTCAACTGTTGGGGGATGTTTCCACTAGTTTGTTTTTCTAATCCTGTAGCTGCTAAGTGCCGAGTTGCAACTGAAGATGTCTTTTTAGTCTTTGCCCCTTTCTTCAAGGTTAAAATGCCAGTTGGTTTAAGTTCTTTACTAAATATTGATGAAGATGTAGTGGGTGGTAAAGGCTCCATAATCCACATTTTTTGCTCTTCAGCCTCATGTTTATTTTCACCCACAACCAGTTTCTGACCAGTAGCCTTTATTTGAGTCATTGGCCTGACTGCTTTTTTGAATTTGTGCTGGCCTTTTTCGACAAGGTGGACCGCACTTCGTGGGTCATCCACTGATTCGTGTTGCACATCTTCCTTTAAATGAATAACAGCCACACCTTTCTGCCTGTGTTCTGGCTGCTGCTGCCCTACCCATTCCTGTTGAGACTTGCCTAAGGCAGTTAGGTTGTGCACCACCCACCTCAAATCTTTCTTGGGACTCTCCACAGACAAACCAGAGTGGTAAACAGTGGAGTAGTGTTTGATGGGTAGCCAATACACTTCTCCTCTAGCCATTTTCAAAGCATCCACACAGCCATGGAAAGGGCTGGTGTCCAGACCATAACTAGCTGGAGACATGTCCTCCTCATCTTTTTTACTGCTTTTGAGGTGGAAGCAGTTGGGCAAGCACTTGGAGGTTGATGGACCAATCTGGTGGTGATAAAGATTGGATTGAATCTGCAGTGCTGATGCCTCTGAGTCTTTGCTTCTTTTGGTATAACTTTTAGAAGTATATGGCTGCTTTCGATGAACGTCGACAGCTGGCTGATAACTGGTCTCCATAGAACTTTTGAGATGGAGTATGGCTGTAGGTTTGTGCTCTTCTTGCAATTGAGAGTGTGGAGAGATTGGAATGGATGTTGGAAGGATTCCCTCCAGTTGACTAGTAGCTATAGACTTACTGGATCTTCTTGAAACCGTTGTAGTTGTGGAGATTTGCTGCTGGGGGCTGGAAGTGGAAGGCTGCCCTACACCATGAACAGATTCTTCTTTTGCTCCATCATAACTTTTGGTGACAGCAGCTGGATAGCTGGATTCTGACTGACTTGTTTCTTGATGTTTTAGATATAGAGTGGTTAATGGGTTTTCCAGGGTGCCTTCTTCTGGCATCTTTTGCTGGAAAGCCTTTGATTTGGTCTTCTTGTTTTTTTAGATGTTACTGGCTGCCATTGCTGTTCCTCTTCTGGAGTTTTAATATGAGAAAAAGCAGGACCGGGGGACTCAAAAAGCACCACAACTTTTTCTTCTTTTAAGTGTATTGTGGCTGTGGGTTTATTCACTTTTGTCTGAGACTTTTCCTCCTGTGCTTCAGGCTCCTCATTGGCTTTTTTGCGTTGTCGACGTCTCTTGCCTTTTGAAGTTTTCACGGCAATTTCTTGCACATTTGTTGAATATGGCGGTGATTTTCGCTCTGTTGGCTCCCACGAAGTAGTTGGCTTCATATATTGTTCTTGTCCAACCAACTCATGCTTGGGGTGGAGAATAGCCGTTGACTTGACAATTCTGGGCAGCTCTTCCGCTTCTTCCACTTTAGCAGCAAAATCAGATTTAGCGTCATCTACTGTTTCGGTTTGACTGGGCTTCTTGGTATGCCACAAAGCTGGAACTTTCTTCCTTTGCTTAGTCTCTTCTACCTTTTTGGTGGATGAGATATATCCCATCTGTGCTCCTTCTCTCTTAGGAAATTCATGTGCAGAAGTAGTCATACTGGATACATTCTCCACCTCTTTAGTGGCTTTAGTCTCTGATACTCTGAACCGGAGCTCAGAAGTAGTTATCTTGGTGGTCGAGGTTGTACCAGTTGATTTTTGGTCACCGAAAAAACTACGTTGCTGGATAGCATCTGGTCGCCCTTCTCCGAGGTCTTTGATTGCATGAGTGTGTGCACTGATGCCTAATTCAAGTGGTTCAAACTTTTTTAAGTGAAGTGTAGCTTTAGGTTTGTGTGCAGATTCAGTAGTATCTGGGTGGTCGCTCAACCTGCCAGCAACCTGCATAGACCCTCTTCCAGTCTCATATTTTGGCCACCTATAAAGTGTGCAGTGAGCTCTGAGAGCACAAGTTTCTGCTTCCACCGCTTTTTCCAACCTGTCAGTAGCCAGATATGGTAGGGTAGACAAGCCATACTCCCCAGGATCTCCCACTTCTTGCTTGCCAGGAATGGACCTGTAGGCATGGCCTCCCACTGGCAGCACAGAGAAGCCAGAGTGGTACACTCCCACAAAGTATTTGAGTGGAAAGCAAGATGCTCTTCACTCCTGTTCAAGTAGTGCAACATCGGCAGCTCACTGACGGCTTGTAGCCAATGGGACCAACACTTTGGCGCAATATCTTTTCAGAAGTGGGCACTCTTCTCTTCTTTTTTGCCAAATTGACTGCTAATTGGCCAAAAGAGTGAGTGCCACCCAATTTCTGAGCCACTTCTTCTTCCATGGGTGAGTGGTAGATGCCGGTGTGGTAGACACTCACTCGGCTGCTTAATTGTAGTTGGGGCACTTCCCAACACTTCATCAGCACCAACTCATCATCTTGGGAGTAATCTACTAGATTGGGTTTGGGAGCCAACACTGCAATTGCTGGTTTGTTGCTAACTGTAGAGCTGGAAGAGCCTCTTGTGAACAGTCGCCAACCGGTTGACATTGGCTTGGAACGTTTGGCAATCTTTGGGCTGACAGTCTTTTCCTCAAATCTTCTTCTACCCACCACTTTAACATCACCACTTTTCGGCTGCTGCTCTTCTTCTTCAAAGCGAACATGTTGGAGCACTTTTTCGCCCAAATGTTCATAAGGAGAGGTAGAGCCAGCCAAGTAAGGGGAGCAAGTTCTGGAGCCTTGTGCCGACTTGTAGCTCACATTCTGTAGGGCCAGTGTGGAATAGGGTGAAGGCAGGGAGAAGGAGTCTTCAGCTGCTGAAGATGAGGCGCAGTACCCACTGTCATTCAGAATGTAGGAATTTCTCTGGTGAGTGCTGGTGGTTGTCGATCTTGGCTCTTCACCCAATAAATGGCCAATTGCCGAGGAGTATGAGGAAGTGGAGGGTGAGTTCATGCTGGCACCACCACCATGTCCATAGTTAACTGTAGTTTGGTGTACAGTTCTCTCATAGGTCACATTCCTGCCCACAATTCTCTCATAGCTGATTTCTGGTGGGCCATAGCTGGTGTCCAGAGTGTTTTCATCGTAGCTGCTGCTATTGTCAGTGTGCACAGTTAGCATGTTGGCATCATCTGGTGCAGTAGTGCGGTGTAGTGTGGTAGTGGTTGTCTGATGCTGCTGAGTAGTGCTAGTTGCAGTAGCAGAAGAGAAGGAAGAGGAAGCAAGAGTGGAAGAACAAGTAGGAGGAGGAGAATAGGAGGAGTGAGTAGGAAGAGGAGAGTGAGAAGAGCAAGCAACAATATAAGCAGGAGCTTCACCCACCTCTTTCGGCTGCTTCTTGGCCGTGGAATTGGCTAACGGCTTGCCGCTAATGATGTGGTAGGACTTCTCTGGCGAGCTGGTTAGCTAAAAATTAATTAGAAGTTAATCTTCTTAAAAGGGGTGGTAAATTTAAGGTCTTCAATAATGAACGCGAAAAGGGACCGGTCTCAGCCGTGCGTTATTAGATTTTGTTTGTGATTTTCGTATTCTTTTTAAAGAGCTTTAATTTTTTTTCAAAGATGAGTAAACTGACTAGCCTGGTATACTTTTTTCCCATAGATTGGTATACCCCTTAAAATATTAGATAAAGCTGGGCAAAATACTTACGTTAACCCGTATATTTAAAATAAAAAAATCCTTACAGACAACTTCACTCTCAAAAAATCATCCAAGTTATCATGAATAGGCTGACTTGCATGGACAAGTACTTTGATTCAACCCGGTTGCCATATACTCGGATTTTCCTGGACCCGGGTATAAGGACCGGTCAATTTTCACAAAAAAAACCCCGGGTAAAGTCAAATTTCTGTATAACGACTGTAAAGAAACCGGCCTAAACCGGGTCGTTATAGATTTATTATATAGATCTAGTTGACTGTACAGTCAAACCTCGTTTACCCGGCACCCTTGGGGAACGGCCGGATAGTGCCGGATAAATGATGTGCCGGATAACTGGAGTTTCAATCGACAGAGTATAAACCAATCTCAGTCAAACGAAGTATATTTAAGGTGCCGGATAACCGAGGTTTGACTGTAAATGGATGGGTATGGAAAGCGGTCGGATATCCGCGCGCTATCCTGTTACTAGAGTTTTAATACAAGTCATAATTTTGAATAACTTTAATAAAGTCATAGGAAGGTGCGACGTTTGGAATCCATACACAGTCCTTAAAATTTAAAAAAATATATATGAAAAACGAAAAAGAGTTTGATGCGCTATAAACTAAAAAAACTAAATTATTTTCCATTCCCATCCTTCCTCAAATATAAAACCCACATCTCTAGATCCATCATCAGCATAGTGGAGTGGAGAGGTATGCTCCAATTTGCTGGCTTTCACAGCAACTAAAACATTCACTTAGATTCAGAAACATAAAAAACATGTAATACTTACTGTCATCTGCTGACTTGGAGACTGCTCTCCCACTGTTCACTCGTTCGACCGTGGGACCAGCAGAACTGTCGAATAACTGAGAGGCCATGTGTGATTGAATCTACAATAACTTTTTATTGACTCTACTTTTACAACACTCAATAAAACTCACATTTGTACGACCTTGATAGCGAAAGCGGTTAGAGCCGAAGCTAAGGAAGGAGCCTTTGGACTTGCCTTCTGGTTGGATCAACCTGCAATGTGGTAATAAATAAATAGGTGTGCGAAACCCAACTGCAATAGCACATACCTGAAGAAAGTGTGGTGCTCCACAGCACATTTCCAAAGTCGTTTGGCAGCTGGGTAGTCGACTAATTTGTAGCTGGCCACAGTGTCCTTCTTCTCCAGCTAAAAACAAAAACGATTAGTGGAGTAAAGATTGCTAATACTACCTCTCCTGGCTTTAGCTTGATAGTGAAAGTGTTGCGCCTGTAGGAGAACTTGACAATGTTGACCCAGGCAAATCTGTGCAAACGCATCTGGTCGTTATAGACACTGAGGCCGTGGGAACTCACACCAATTTGCACTGGTTTACCTTTGGAATCCTAAAATGAGTAGGTTAACTATAATTTCTCAACAGTGAAATGAGAAAGAAGTAATTCATATACTTCAAACCACAATTGAATTACAAAATCGTGAATTAGGGTGAAATTTGAAAACTGAGAATGTTCTAAAAAATCAGCCAGCTAGTTTATTTGGGCATGAGCAACCTGTGTCAAATCACATTGCACACAAATTGTGCCAAAATCAGATTGTGCCACCGCAAATTGTGCCGCGGTTTTGATACATTTCACTGTAAAAATCATCAAATTTTTATTCTTTTTATTTTTATTCTTTTATTTTTATTCTGGTACAGTTTGATTTTGGCACAATTTGCGGTGGTACAATTTGAGTTTGGCACAATTCAAATTGGGCACAGTTTAATTTGGCACAATTTGCGGTGGCACAATTTGAATGGGCACAATTTGAATTTGGCACAATTTGCGGTGGCACAATGTGATTTGACACAGGCTGCTCCTGCCTGTGTATTTTTGTAATCACTCTAATAGAAAAAGGTCTCACCTCTTTCTTAATCACTTAGCTAAGAATTAATAGCATAGGAAAAACTTTTTAGCTCTGGCTGAAAAATTCTTTTTAGATATCTCAAAAGCTGGTCTATCCTACGCCCAGAGCTGTAAAATTTTTTGTACACTCTACGCACGGTGTAATATCCCGAGGACAAAGCCTACCCACATCTTATAAGGAGGATATGTTTTAGCATCCGGCGATTATAGTCATTTAAAATGAACCCATTCTCGAATTAGACCGAAAGTTCTTTGATTGGTAAGGTGACTGAAATTTTTTTACTATGTAACTGCTTTGCAAATGTACAATTATCCCTCTAAAAGAACCTGCGCCCTAGTGAACAATCCGTGTCTTCTTTCGCCTTGGTCCCTGTTGTTTTTTGTGTAGTTTCAAATTTTTCTTAAAGGGCATGCTCGCTTAAGGCAAAATTTGTCCCGCCAATTCAAAAAATTTCTCCCGAACCATTGAACTTCTGTACGGATTTTTCAACTTGGTTTCTAACAAAACTATACCTAAAATAAAATTCCAGGCCTTGTTTTGTTAGAAACCAAGCTGAAAAATCTGTACAGAAGTTCACTGATTCGGAAAAAATTTAAATTCCCGGTGAGCAGGTGAGCATGCCCCTTAATGTTTTCTTGTGGCAGGTTGTATAGTGCTTGTATCCCAATAGCCAACCTAGTTTTCTTCCAAGCTTCTTAGAAAAATTACTGGTAGAAAAACGAGAAAAATCTTAAAAAATTACAATAAAAGACAACAGGGGGGACCAGGGCAAAAAAGGCACGGATTGTTTACTAGAGCCAGGATCTGTTACAGTCGACGCTCGATATAACGTCCCTCAAGGACCGGCCAAAATGGGACGTTATATCGAGCGGACGTTATATCGAGCGTTCATTTGACTAAATTTTAGTCAAAGCTGACCAAATTCGTGATTTTTTCGGGACGTTATATCGAGCTGGACGTTGTATCGGGGGTCGTTATATCGAGCGTCGACTGTATTCGAATAAAAAAGCAGCTCAATTACTTTGACGCACATACTCATTTATCAAATTTTTAATAAAGATATTGATGGGTGCCAGAAAAAAATTTTAGGCTTCTTTGCAGCTATTATTACCTTGGCTGGAAACAAATGTACGCCATACAATGCCAATTCCTTGCACTCATTCAAGTAGGCTAGTTCAGCATCTGGTGGAGTCAAACCTCTGCAAGAGCCCTAGCGTGATCAAAGGTCTCACAAAGACAAATTTCAAACCTGTTGTGTTTGTGAAGTTCTCTGATCCTGTCCAGCAGTTCGTCACTCATCACTTGGAGATCTTGGCATTCTTCAAGTAGTTCTCATAGTCCTCACTTCCATCATAGTCTCCATACTCTGACTGAGCGGCCAGGGAGCCAAGTTTGGCTTGTGCAACAAAAGAAACTGGCAATCTGAACAGAGAATTTGTAATAATTGTCAGAAGATGTAATAGTTATCCCACCTTTCATTGTAGATGTCTTGGCGCAATTGAAGACACAGTAAATAACGAGTCAAGTCCTCTGCCAGCTGCGAAGGCTGCGGTGAATAGAACTTGACTTCGAACGAGAAAGTCCATGGAAGTCCTTTCAACTGTTTCGAAATTCGCTTGTCCTTGTACAACCAGTGCTGAAATAAAGACTGGGCTGAATTATTTAGCATCAAAATTGATAAAGCACCAACCCTGACAGACTGATCATCATAGAACGCCAGGCCAAAGTAATCTTTTTCTAGCAGGTTTAATTGATTGGCCACCATGTCGAAAAGAATTTCACCGTCTGCATTTTTCTAAAATAGATTTTTTATATAAAATTAGTAGTTTGAACTTTTAGCACGTGTTAAGATTTCTTTAAAATTTGCTTTTTATCTGTACTTTTGACGAACACTGCTTTCACGGTAAAAATTAAAGTTGAGAACCACGTATCGGAGTGACATTTCCTCGTCCCTAACCAGCACCTATTATCTTAAAACCCAATTACGTTCGATTTGAATTCATCGACGGGTCCCAGAAGGCAGCAAATTTTTTTTCTATAACCCATTAGATAGTTTAACTTGTTTTACCAAAAAATATTTTGTCAAAAACAAGAGAAACAGTTCAAGCCACCGAAAAATTCTACCGATAATAGTTGATAAACGCTCCTAACTTTTTTATGTCTTTGTTCTCTTTTTCCAGTTTCAAGTAAATTTTAATAATAACTTACATGTGTGTAAAAGGTGTATTTGTGGCCATCCAAATATGTGACTGAACTAGGCTGTAAATTTTTCCTGGCCACCCCTTCCTGGACAAACGGAGAAGGGCCTTCATCAATTGATGGAGGTAGGGGAACTGGGGCTTCGTTGGCTCGAGATGACCGAGTAGTAGTCTGCAGGTCGTGTTGCTCAATCTCTTGTGCCCCTCTGCTTAGGCTTAATTCCCCTGCATTGTTGCTGCTGCCTACATTTGTGGACATTCTGTGAGTTTGGTCGTTGGTGTTGTCGACACTAGGTGTTGTTCTTTCGCTGGGTTCGTTGTGAGGGAGGCTTCGTGGTTATTGCGGTTGTTGTTATCGCAATGGCACTGCCCTGGCACACTAATCTGCAAATGATCGAACTGTAAGAATGGCTGACAGAACAAATTTATCACCACAAATACCGGTAAATATTCATATACGTACGAAAAAATTGAATATAATCCATATCACATATGACATAATAAGTATACGGTATAAATCAGGGTCGGGAGTTTTACCGGCAATATTCTGTTCCATAATAATCTTTTATTTCCAACTTGTATTTATGAATTTATGACAATAAAAACACAATATCTAGCGCGAAAAGTAAAAAGATACTTCTCTGATTTTGTTTGTCGGTAAGAATATAGATTCTTACCGAGAATATTCTCCAGCCAACTATAGCGTAGACCAAGACATATTCCAGGTCGCCGGAAAGGTCGTGAAACATATAACGTAATCAGCACCTTTCTGGTGGGTCTCAACAAATGTTACTCACAAAATTCACCATTTTAGCGCCCATTTTTTAATTTGAATAGACAATGAAAAAGTGCCCATTTGATGCAAAAAGTGCCCCCTCCCCCAAGTTCGTTTTCGAAAATAAACCTGACTTATATCTCCGTTTTTTTTTACTATTTTCATACCCTCATGTACATTTTATGGATTTTTACTTATGAATGACCGGTTTAGGATACGTATTTTTACCCTTAAATGAAATACTGCATATAGATCATAAAATTATCTGATATTGTTGTCAAAGTTTCAATTTACCAACTATCTATCTACAATTGGATCTACAACAACAAACAAAAATGTAGATCGTCCATAAACCATTGCAAAACAGTAATCTCAAACCCTGTTGCCTCTCACCTACAATTAAAAGCAAAACACATGCACACACCTCAAAAAGTGTTTGCACATAGCAGCGGCAGCAACACCCAAAAAAATAGTTGGCGTAAATGTTGACGTTCTAAACAAAGCTTTCTTCAACCAAAAATGCAGCACAACCAAAAATAACGAAATAAATAAAAAGGCAAGAGAAACAGGAGAGACATACAAGGACAACCACATTATGGCAAACACACACACAGGCTTTCTTCTCTGACTTCACCATAATGTATTCAGGGGGGGGGCAGTGATGATGAGAGGGTGCACCAACAAGGAGAGAATGCAAATGAATTGCCAGACACAGGCAAGACAGCAATAAATTGAGTGAAAAAGGTCTTCTTCGTTTTCCTTGCTGAAAACCAATAAAAAGCTTGAGTTGATGCTGGTGGGATGTTAAAAAATAGCAAAAATGTGGGCAAACAACTCATTTTAGAAAAATTTGCAAAAATCGGTTTAGGGATAGACATGCTTTTAATTTTATACAGAATTAGCGATTATTAAATTGATCCTAACTCTCAAACTTTTTTCTCTTAGACTCCCTATCCTATCACAGCCACTTTTGGCTATTTAATGCCATAAAATGACTCTATTAGGTTGAAGCGGCATGCGAGAGCGTTAGATGACGAAATGGGTTTTAGCACTTTTTGTTCTAAATCTGGAACTTTTTTGAAAAAGTAACAAACACAAAATGGAAAAGTGCTCAGACTTCAGGAAAAAGTTTTTTTCTTTGGTTAGTTTCAACCAAAACAGCATGAATGTGTACATTTTTTAAAGAATGATAAACATTATCATGCGACTGACCTACGATCGAGTACATATTATGACCGGGTACAGTTTTTTGTGAGCGTAAAAAAATATTTTTAAATCACACAATTGAGTCCGTCTTAACGGGCGCTGCCTAAGTGCGTAAAATCATGAAAATCGAAAAAAGTTAATAAAAATAACAGGAGGCAAAACCAAGGCAAAATTTGGCAGTGTACCCGGTCGTCGTACCTGTTCGTTGGTATACCCTATTGTGCAATCCTACCTTTCTGATTTCTAACGAGGTATTATTTATTGCAACATATTTGCAAAATAAAGCACAAAAAGTTTAAAGTATGAAGCAAATCAGAAAAAAATAGTTCGGTTCACACTTTTACCTTTTTGTGTCACGTTCAGCTCTCATGTTTAGGCTTTTCTGACTCAAACGAAAAAAACTTAAATGTGATAAAACAGGAACAAACAACAAAATTACATAAAATTAAAAAAAAACACGAAACAAATATTGAATGAAGTGAATTCGCGATAATTTCATGATGGCCGAGCTGGAAATGTAAACGGAATTCTCATAGCAGGGTTCCAACACGGTGGCCAAAGCTAAGGACGACCAAGCCATACTCCACATCCATTTTTTTTCTGTAAAAGTATCGTCCTAAGCCTAAAAATATGTTGACCGAACTCCCTTATCCGGTCATGGCCCGAAATTGTCCAAAACAGCGTTATGTAGCGTTTTTAAGCTTATAACGCAAAGAAAAGGCGAAAAAATAATGGGAAGGCATTTTTCAGAAAAAAATTTCAGAAACAACTTTTTTAGAAAGTGTTTCCAAACACCCTATATCGACCTAAAATAGCCTCACGAGCTCAAAAAGGCATTACTTTTAAGTTTTGGTCCATAAAAATTGAGTTTAGGGCATTTTGAAGTTTCGACTTTTTACCTGTTTCACAATGTTTTTCAACATGGGACTTGGCAAAAACAGCCTCTAAATGTATTTTTAATCAAGAGTCTTGCTCGGAATTATGTCTAAGGTAAGTGAGATGCGCACACCCACATACCTTAGACACAAATCACTCGAAAGTGACTCTGGATGCATGAAAAAGCATGCATACCAGAGTTTATTTATGCGGTAGGTCCCAGTTATCAAAACTATGTTTAAATTCTATATTTTTACGAGTATTGGAAGTATCCACGTACCCTTTCTGTTGGTCAACCTTGATCCCTGATGCAAAAAGTCAATTTTGGCCGAATTTTTTTCCTGAAAAGTGCCTTCCCAATATTTTTTGCCTTTTCTTCACGTTTCTAGTCTTAAAATGCATAAATAACGCCCTTTTGGACGATTTTAGGCCATGAACGTATAAGGGAGTTTAGCCGGTATGTTAAGCACCCGTAATTTTCAAAAAAAAGAGCTCAAAACAAATTACGAAAATGTGCTTCATAACTTCCTATTAATATTCTATAAAACGGGCAATTTGTTCTTCCTCTATCATTTAGAAGAGAACTAAAAGTTTCTATATAAAAAACTCAACCAAATGATCAAACCAATAAAGTAGAGGGTTGCCGCTCTAGCGCCTAATTTATTGCTCTCTGTCGTCGTCTTCTTCCTAAGTCTACTAGATAAATGAATCAGTGAGTAATCAACGTGCTGTTGTTGAATTGCAGCGAATGGATGAAACATTTTGTGATTGGCAAGATTGATGTGTGTGCAAGCTGTTTTTTGTTTGACAACAAATCAATACTCTTTTTATTCCAGCTTGGCAAATACAGCTTAATGTTGTTGTTGTTGCTGTTCATGTAGTTAGGCAGAAGGGGGGGGGAATAGTCGTAAAGAAGAGGAAGACAGGGGTATTTATTGTTGAATAAAAGAAGACTATACCCCCTCGGATCCAATTTCTTGGTGTGCGGAGGGGGGGGGGTTGGATGGCAAAAACTTTCACTTGTTTTCCTATTTCCCCGAAATCTAGACTGAACAGCAGGGGTGCTACTTCTTTTAACCGAAAAAGTGTTTCTGTGCTAACCACTTTAGAATATACCAGGGAAGAGCCGGTTCCAACCACATATGGTTTTTTAAGCCCTTAGCTGTGTTGTTAATTAAACCGAGTTCTGGGGCATTTTTGCTGCATCTCAACTTTTCGATTCATGTAGATTACGGGAAAACTTTTAATAAAAATTTGCTTTTTGTTATAGTTTTTGGAAAATCGATTTTTGACAATTTTTTCGACTTTCTCAATACAGAAATTTGAGTTTTGGTGTCTGCTGAAGGGGGTATATATATCACTAAGTCAAAACTACATAATACAGCAGTCATTTTGGTATAAAATGTTGAAAATTAAAAGCTTCACAAAAAAAATTTTAGTCATCACAAACTTCCAAAGTTTGGTGTTAGAGTTTTTGGTTTCAACACAAGATTTTCAAGTCGAATTTGGTCAGTGAATTTATTTTGAATAATCGCGGTTGGTCTCGCACGTAATTGGAAAATTTTTTTGTACTGCTGAAAAAATATTACTATTGCCATAATAAAAAATATGTAAAAAGGTAATAAGTTGAGAGTTAGAACAAAATAAGAATAAAGAATGCTGAAGGACAATAACAGTCACAAATTAGAAGTGCACAGGTGTTTTGGAGCGGAAATTGGTCAGGAAATGCTGCGCTTTTGATTGCATTGTTTCTCCCAGCTGATCCCCCATTTCTTTTTGTTGTATCCGATACACCACAACTTGTGGTGATCCAATAAGCGAAATCTCCACCCTTCTTTTAATTACACTAAGCACATTGAAGACACTTGCCTGGCTACAACCTAACACATTTAAAGTGGTTGCACTGACACAAACCACTCCAAAAGCAGTGGTCCGAAGCACTAGTGGTAGTTTGAGGACAAAAGATGGGTGATTGAATCTTTTTTTGACAAGATATTCAACAAACAAATGCTTCACGTGAAGCAAAAAGAAAAAATTTTACATGGTCAGTCAATTGACTCAACAAAATAAAAATTAATTTTTTTTCAAAATAAAAGAAATCAAAACATGCACCAAACAGTCAAAAATAAATAAAATTTAAAAAGCGCGAATTCACCGAAAATGGAACGAAAAGAACAAAATAATCCTATCCGGTTTCAGCCAAAATTAGGCAAAATTTGAGTTTTGGATTTGGTTTATTCAGCTTTTTCACAAACGTTCGATTCGCGAAAGCTATTTTGGAAACCGGGGAATCCATGGCTCTTAAAAATTTAAAAGGAGCATGGTTTTTGAACCCAGCGGCATTTTCGAAAATTCGAATTGACGAGGGACACTTTTTTACTCCGGAAATGTTTGTTTGAATAATTTTAGGGTTGGGTGATGGGTAATTACCCGGGTAATTCTCCGGGTAATTACCCGGAGAAATACTAAGTATTTCTCCGTAAAGAAAAGGCGGAGTAATACTATTTCTTAGAATTTATTGCAGTTGACCCTCGATATTTTTTCTGAAAACTGTTTTTTCTGCAGCTTTATTCGTATTATAGCTGGAAAATTTAGATGTCCAAATTCAAGCCCGTTTCCTGGAGCCGAATTTTGCAGGATGGATAGGATTAAGATTAAAGATAATCTTTCTTTGTATCCATCCTGCGAAATTCGGCTCCTGGTGTTGGAATTACTACAATCGAATTGAAGAAAAAAATGCAAATGGGAATCTAACAGTGGTCGGTTTCTGCAAGTTCTGCAATGCTCGCTACAAGTCAGATGCGAAAAGAATGGAGAAACACTCAAACGTTGGTTCTTATAGGAGTATGAAGCGTTCTAATTTTTTCTTTTTGTTTTTTCTTTTTGTTTTCTTTTTGCTTCTTTTTGCTTAAATTTCTTTTTGCTTTAGAACTGCGTCAAAGTCGGAGCCGAAGCCAGGAAGCAGATCGATCAGAAGTTTAAGAAGCCGGCAAGTCAAGATGAGTCTCCGCAACGCAAGAAGTCCAAGATGACAACGTCGGACACAGCCATCTCGTTGCAAGGAAGTTCGGAAAAGCTCACAAACTGGTTCGACCACACATCCAAGGAAGATCAAGACAAAGCAGATATTCTTCTCACCAAGGTTGGTTTCTTTTCTTCTCATCTCCCATCTGTTTTATTTATTTCAGAGCTTTACGACTGGAACGTTGCTCCGAACTTGCTCGATAATCCGTTCTTTCAGCAGTTCGTCTCATTTCTCATAACGTATTCAATTACCCAGCCAAGAGTATTTCTTTGCTTTTCGGGTAATAACCCGTATTTCTCCGGGTAATTACCCGGAAAGTATTTCTCCGGAGAATTGCCCAACCCTAAATAATTTTTTATTTGCATTTTAAATTCACATTTCACGTATTAGTCCGAAAAAACCTAAATCTAATATAAGATACTTATAATTCAGTGAAAGTCGACTAAATCGTCCGATCTGGCAATGGCTAGCAGACAATTTCCAATATTTTTGGAAAATGTCGCACGACATTTTCCAATATTTTTTGGTGGATTCGGTCGTTTCGCCCGAATTTACCGAAAAAATATTGGAAAATTTCGAGCGACATTTTCCAAAAATATTGGAAATTGTCTGGTGGCCCTGGCAATGTCGAGCAACGTTGAACTTGACTAGTAAAGTAGATAGTTCATAGTTTTGATAAAATTATAGATTTAAACAAAAAACAGTTTGATTATTAATGCTTGAATATTTTCAGAGTAAAAAAGTGTCCCCGCCAATTCATAATTCCAAGATGCCGCTGCGTTCAAAAACCATGGTCCTTTAAATATCTTTTAGCAATCAGCCTTTGTTCAACAATCCACAAGCAGTTTTACCAAAATGTTTAAAAAAATCAATAAATTATGGAACAATATAGAATTATACAAAGCAATACAGTTCCTATCGATTTAGTGCAGCTCCTGGAGACCGAAAAGACATACACTAAATCGAGAGTTACACTAAGTCAAAGGTATAGTTCCTTACATTTTAGATGAAACTAACCAAATCGTATGAAAATATATACACACTAAACCGAGAGTTACACTAAGTCGAGAGTGGACTGTAGAACATTAAAACAATACAACCATTGAAACTTTTTTATGGATGAAATCAAACAAGAACAGCAGCAAAAATCAAGTTGTTGATGATTAGCCATCAAGCTAGACAACACCAACAGGATTTGCAGCACTCTCTACTATTGCACTCAACCAATTTACTGGGATTTAGCCTGCAGCCAAACATACTCCCACCCATCCCATTTACCCAAATGCTGGCGTTTTCCGACAGCCTCAAAAACAGCATCCCACACCACAAATGAGCAAAAAGAGGGAACTCACGTTCTCTACCTACTACCCATCACCACCCAGTGGCTAAGCCATCCAGATTAGTTATGCTGGACAGCTGCAGCTGACCAGCATAACAGAACTAAATACGGTGGCTGGCCACCCCATTTAGGTGTCTGTCAGCTAAGGGATGGTCAATTTCAGGAGAGGGGGCTAGCCAAATGGCCAGGAGATTTACTGGGTTGTAATTTCATCAGCTAGCAGTAGCAGCTAGTCAATGGACTTCATATAGCCATCTTCAGCTGCCTGCTGATGCTTGCCCCAAACAGAGGAGGGGTCGGCAAAGGGGGCCTCCGGGGAACCATATAATGGACACTTTGGGGTTGGCTGGAATGGGAAGGAACTTAATCCATAAGTCAATTGATGGAACAACAACAATTGGCGAGAGGGGCAGGGTTGACAACATATGCACATATGAATGACTGGACGACTCTCTGGGATGGATACACAGCCGAAATTCAGCAAAAGAATAAACAAACATAAAATTTTTAAATAAAAAATCAAAATTGTAAAATAAAAATTATGCGCTCTTTTCAAGAAAATTTGTATTTTACCATCCCGAAGCGCTACATTAAACCTGTCCTTGTGAAGCAACAGATA
The DNA here is from genome assembly GCA_004194705.1 of Ditylenchus dipsaci. Classification (NCBI taxonomy): domain Eukaryota; kingdom Metazoa; phylum Nematoda; class Chromadorea; order Rhabditida; family Anguinidae; genus Ditylenchus; species Ditylenchus dipsaci. The sequence goes on from SADC01000494.1 coordinate 48,176, forward strand.
TTTTACGGCTCAAAATGTCTTCTGTTCTAATTAAGGGGGGGGGTGGTGCATTAAATTGAGGCTTTGCCTTTTGAAGAAAAAAGTTTTAGGATTCTGAAAAAACGATCCCGAAAATAAGAAATATTGCTAAATTTGGCAACAGACTGTACAAAAAGAACCAGCAAAAGCCTTTGAAAAAGATTAAAGAATTTCACTGGACTACAACTCTTTTACCGTATTTATTATAAAATAGCCACCGGGGTTATTTTATACAGTCGGTGAAATTTGAGGTACATCTTGAGGTTTTTTAATTGAACGAAAATCAAAAACAATAAGAGTAGGTAGATTTCACGATCAATAAGAAAAGGCAATAAAAAGTGATGTAAAGTAGTTTCTTTAGACTGACATATAGGTCTTCGACATCAGGAGGATACAGATTTCAGAGAAAATACGGTACACTCGAACCTCGATACGAACACTTCCTAAAGTGTTCGTTTATCGGGGATGTCAGTTTACGGGAGGTACAATGTTTTCGAATCGAATATGTATCATGGAGAAAATGACAAAGAAAAGCAAAAACGACAACAATTTTTTACGGAAATTTAAAATTTTGGCGCTACTGAAATATACCCCTCCCAAAAAGCGATATTGGAATATACCCACCCAATAATTTAGGCTTAGGCTCAGGGCCTAGCCATTACTAACAAGGGCTTTTGTACACCTTTTTTCAAAAATAATGGCTTTAGGTACCCTCCAAAAATTATTGGGGAGGGTATACTCCGGTAGCGTCAAAATTTTATTATCACTAAAAATATAAAAATATCGCAAACTATCTAAAGTGTCGCTTTGTTCAGTGTAATTATATTTAACTGGGCCACACATAGGGTCTGTTGATCGAAGGCGTCCGTTTATCGAGGTTCGACTGTAATAATAAACAAATTTTAAATGCAAATAAAAACAGTTATTCAAAATATTCTGATAACTTCCGATTTAAAAACATATTTAACCTAAACTAATAACTCCAGTATACTTAGGATATTAAATAGCAGTTTTTCAAAATATTTATGTGGAAATTCATGAAAATAATAGTCAAAATCATTGAGCAATGTCCAAAAACGTACAGTGTGTTTACATGGCAAATCCAATGAACAAACACAGCTTTTTCAACATTTCTCTATCTATAGGCGTCAACTACTCTTAACAAGGAAGAGCTGTTTTATGGCGCTAAAAAGTGGCCAACAACTGGATTTCAAGCGGCATTTTGAAAGCGGAAAGTAGTAAGTGAAAATTCAGAGGACGTCAAATTTTTTGATAGTAAAACACGGGTTAGAAGATAGGAAGGATGGTATGTCAAAAATAGTTATTAGGCAAATGCTTATTGCTTTGATATTTGCAGAAATTTCGGTTCATCGGAGGTCTCGACTGTCCAGACTGGGTGCTGACACAGATTGCTGAGTTTGCGGAAATTGTAATTTATTCGATATATATTTTTGAAACTGCAGGTTTTACATGTTTTTCGCTCAAATTTGTCAACTTTTAAGTTTTTTCGCTCAAAAGACATAAAAAGAATCACCCCATTTGTTGATACGTTTCCATACATTTTGAATAACTTTCTATCTTTAGGAATTTTTCGCAACTGTGATCACCCAATCTACTATAATTTTTAAATTTTCGGTTGATACCGTATTTATCCATAATTTAGTAGAAAATGATCCCAAGCTCTGGAAATAGACACCACAATGTGCCGGTTTTTAGAACATCGACAAAATCATAATGTCGCTGATGCCAGCTGCGAGTGCAAGTGATTTTAGCAACATTATCTAAAAAAGCATTTTTGGTGCTTTGAATTTAAAGTAATTGTCAATTAATTACCGTATATCCTCTAATTAAACGGCCCCCTCCAATAAACCGGCCCCTCTACTTTGAGGATACATATGTCGGACCAGATAAATTTTTTCGCAAGGCTGTTTATTGTGTTTTCTTAACTCCCACGAGCTCTACAGCCTCCGCTTTTTCAATTTTGGTTGGGCACTCGAAAATCTCGAGACCGACCTCAAATTTTTCTACTGCATACATCGAAAAGTACTATTTAGAGTCCTAATGATTTTAAAAGATGGTGTTTGATGATAGCTGACCGACTCAAATTTAACCAAACGGAGTGGACAGAGGAAAGTCTCCGAGAACTAACTGGTCATACACAGATAGGTAGGTCAAATATTGTGTTAATTAATAGGGCTAGTCCAAATTACTACGACATTTTTAAAGAACTTTTAACTCCAAATTGTGTTTTTGAACTATATTTTATCGAAAGCTTCTAACTATGGGGTACACCAAAATGGGGCAAACCTTTTTCGGTACTTACGCTGTTTGGGCTCGACCGTCATTTTTTCTTTTATTTTGAGACTAGAGATATCATAAATAAGTTTTATTACACAGTTTATTACACAGTTTAAGATTCACACTCATACAACGTCACAACTTGCGACCACAAATGAAAAAAAATACCAGGACCATCAAATGTGAAAATGTCAAAAAAAATGACGGTCGGGCCCAAAAGTATAAATACCCCTTTTTCTTGCCACAAAAAGCTCTCTTTATCCCAAAAATACTTTTTCGCCTTCGAAAAAACTTTTCGAGAAAATTGTCATAATCAAAAGATTGACTTTTAAGTAAAATGATATAAAAATCATGACAACATGACAATCATGACGACTCTGGGCCTCAGAATTGAGTAAAAATAAAAAAGTTGAATTTCATATATCAGATCCTAGTTTCCTTGTCCGACATCTCGCTAAAAGGGTGCCGAAATATTTTTTCAATTCAATACTTTGAGTTCTTGTAGAACTTCGCTGCATGAAAGCCATGATAGCCGCCCTGAGTTTCATTCTCGAAAAAGCAGCTAAGAATGCCTGCAGTGCAGTGGATTTAGAAGCAGAAATGTTGCAATTAGGATTTTCCGCAGGTAAGTCATCTAGTCAGAAAAAGTAAAAAACGGTCATTTGTATTGCAGAACATGCCAAGCAGTTATTCCTTGTCTACTCATCTGAGATGGCTGCTTTACAGAGCATTCTGACCAAAAAGTTCGTTAGAGGTTGTCGGCATTTGGATTTTAAATTAATTTTAATCATCATCCTCCGTACCGTTTAGAGCCATCTTTTTGTGTACTCAAACAGACCAGTCAGATAGTGGATGGAGTCCAAGTAAAGCAATTGAAGGTTCGAACATCTGATGGCAAATGTTTGAACTTGGCTATTGGTGAACAAAAACTTCAGCTTCTTTCCAAAGGCATAACTTTTTCAAATTTAAAAAAAACCCTTGTATATGGCGTGGCAAAGATTCGCCTGATTTCAAACCGCCATAAACCGCGCAAACCGCGAAAGATTTTAATCACAAAGGTCAACTTGCGAACGTTTTATTTTTTTTCCAGTATATTAGCCCACATTCGTTGGCGGTCGGCGAATTGGTCCACGGTCAATTGGTTAATTGATCTACATGTCAATTGATCAACAAAATTTTTATCACCTCCAAATGCCGAACAAATTATACTATTTAAACCAAAATCGCAAAGATAATTCGAAAAAACATTTTTGGTATAAAAAAGTGTCCCCACCAGGGTTGTTAACGCCAAAAATTTTTGAAGCCTTCATCTTTAATCCTCAATAAAAAAAAATTCTCCTTCATCCTCGATCTTCAATCTTCAATAAAATCGAAAAATAATGAAGATTTTCATCCTCATCTTCATCCTCAATGAAGATCTTCATTGAAGGGTTAACAACCCTGGTCCCCACCAATTCAAATTTCAGCAATGCCGCTGCGCTCAAAAACCATGGTCCTTTTAGACCAAAATGCTGTTTTGACCATCCATAATCTCAATACCCTGTGAAGATACCTATTCTGAGGCGGTTCACCACAAATTTGAAGGGAGTTTTCTGAATGGGCAAACAAACAGCTCTATCTTGTCTAAAACAACGCTCTGAGTACATTAGTGAAGATTAAAATTCGGTTTTCTGCCGTCAAATTTTTAGGTTGTACTCAATTTCGACACTCGGCCATGACTTTATACCTGACATGATCTCGAAAATTGTTAAAAATTCTGCTTTTGTTTGCTGCACTTTGTAGCCCACTAAATTAATTTTTCACATGTTTCTCAACTACAAGAAATAAAATAGGCTGTAACTAATTTACCCCGCCAAATTACTGATTTACCCGCCAAATTATTTTTTTACCCCGCCAAATTTGAATTTTCGGTAAAATACTGCAGTAAATTTTGCGGGAATTCAGATTTTATAGTCAAAAATGACTTGGATCGCTCAAAATCCCAACCCCGAGTGGCCAGAAGCCCCTGAAAGTTGGTTTTTTGGGGGTTTACTAAAGGGGGGGGGGTAATCTTTTTGCGAAAAATCGATTGAGCGGATCAGATTTCCAGTCCGATCGGCTGAATTGCTCAGAATTTCACCCTGAACCATTCTCAACCATCTTAAACCACCCTAAGCACTGATTTAGGGTAGTTAGATACTGGTCTGGAGCAGTTTGGGATGGTTTAGGGTGGTTTAAGATGGTTGAGAATGGTTAAGGGTGGAATCCTGAGCGATTGAGCCCGTCGGACCCGAAATCTGATCCGCTCAATCGATTTTTCGCAAAAAGTTTACCCCCCCCCTTTAGTAACCCCCAAAAAACCAACTTTCAGGGGCTTCTGGCCACTCGGGGGTGGGATTTTGAGCGATCCAAGTCATTTTTGACTATAAAATCTGAATTCCCGCAAAATTTACTGCAGTATTTCACCGAAAATTCAAATTTGGCGGGGTAAAAAAATTATTTGGCGGGGTAAATCAGTAATTTGGCGGGGTAAAACAATTTGAGCCAATAAATAATATAAAGATGTTTAAGCCTCTTTTGCCGGCGTGAGACTGAAGAAAAGTTATTGCCTTTGATAAATTCATAAAAACCTGTTCAAAATTGGGCCAGGTTTATCAAAATACAATGGCCAGCATGAGCCAAAAACAACAAACTGGTTTTTTTTCTGAAATCGGGGTCCGTTTTCATAGAGGTAGTTTATAAAAATTCGGAAAGGGCTGAAGCCCAGTTAGGCTGAAGGAATTAACAAATTAATTTAGTGGAGTATATTGGGGGGAGAATTGGGTTAAATTTAAAAAATAATTCTAAATGGACCAATTTTCTCCTCCTTGGTAGCGCCAATCCAAGTAGCGCCGAAACCGCCTTGATTTATTTCAGGCATCCAGGAAGCCTTGCTGTCACTTGAACCATTCCAAGAATAGTTTTTTTTCTAAAGTGTTCTAACCTTAACTGACTGTTACTTGTGTCTCTAATGTCTCCAATGAACAAATTGTTTACTGTGTGGTAGTAATATCAAAATACAAAACATTTTATGGATAAATATTTGTAAACAAATAACACAACACAAGGAAGAGTAAAAGCCGGGGGACTAACAGATGGACACAAAGTTTATTAAAGAAACCCAAGGAGTCAAACAAGAACAACAACATTGCGGGTCGGAAAAGTGAGGATGAGATACTTAACGGGAGGGAAGGGGGACATCAACAAACAATATGAATACGCTGCTGCATTCTACACCACTCAAGCCTTTTCAGCAGCGGCCGCATTTTCACTGGCTGGCGATTCACCCGTCTTGGTTCCTTCTGGCTTCTCGATGTCCTCCAGCTCAGCAATATCTTCTACAAAAATATTTTCGCAATTAATTTTGGGGAAAAGAGGAATTTTTTAAAGTCACCGTCGTCCTCATCACCATCCATGTCGCCATCATCATCGCCCATGTCCAGATCATTCATGTTGAAGCCACCGGGTTTTCCACCCATACCTGGCATGCCACCCATGCCAGGCATGCCACCGAACTGAGAGAAGTCCATGCCATCGAATCCACCGCCACCCCCAAATCCAGTGTCAGCCTCTTCATTTTCCTCGTCCTCATCCTTCCATTTGTCGAAGTCCACCTTGATCCATTGGACCTAAAACAAATTATTGTTTTTGAACCTCCGGCAATTTTTTTTCTAAAACGGGTCTCCCAACTATCTTATCTCTTAAAAATCAAATTGCAGCGCAACGTCGTGGACTGTAAAACACTAATATTTATAATTGATTTCATGGTCAGGCGAGGGCTAGCCAGGCTCCAGCCACCTCCGGTTTTTTGAAAAACATTGTAGAATTAAAACAGTATGAAAGTCGAGGCTAAATGACCGCTCTAGATGCTTTAGCCACCTGAAAAAGTTTCTAGCTACGTCTCTGGTTGCTTTTGAAATTTTTTATGTTTTGAATCCGTTCAATACGAAAAAATCCACATGTTTGACCATAAAAATTTTATTTTTTGGATGCCTTGGTCACCCAAGCTAATTTCTTGAAAATTTATGTATCTAATGAAAAATCAGCTTGGGGAACCAAGGCATCTAAAAATAAAAAATTTTTGGTCAATTGCAGGGAAGACTATTATTGCCATGTTTTTCGTATTCTGAGCTTCAAAAAACATGAAAAATACCAACGCAATCAAAAATAACAGATTTTTACAGTTTAGAGTTTTCGAAGCTCCCTTGTTAACTAATATAAAATTGCTTTATGCAATTTTATAGACATTTTGGTTGTCCATATTTATAAAAACCGACCTTGGTCTTTTCTTTTAACAATCGAGGCCACCACTCAGTGGTTTCCTTTGGAATGACTAGTTCGATTCGACGGTCAGTTGCGATCTGACGACTTTCTTCACCTTTGAGTTTGGCATACAGCTGGATGTCAGCTTCGTAGGCCTCTCCATTTTTCGTTCCTCTGAAAGTTAATTTAGTTTAAGAAGGATAAGTAATGCAAAGGAGGCATTTAATTCCGCATTTATGACCCGATCATGAGATTTTTTAAATTATAATATAGATGACTGAAATTCAAAAAGATTCTAAATTTCTCAAAATTTTCGAAAAACAACATTTTGCCACTAAAAAGCCTATTGAACATTTTTCAGATAGGTTGGATGGATAGACATACAGGGTGTCCCAAAATAACCTGCAATTTTTCAAAATTAACATTGTTTTGTTTAAAACTTTCGAATTTATATATATCTCAAATTATTCAGCAGTGTTCGATAGCTATTTTGCAAGCCGAGATGAAGGGCTACGCGATAGTGCAAAAATACTTCGAAAATCATAACAAAAACTCGAAGAAATATGTCATGATTTGCTGTTCAAATTCAGACTTTTCGAAAAGTTTGGTTTAGACAGTTACAGCCATTGAAATTTTGCTTGTCGCATTTATTTATTGCTTTATTTCATCATGCCTCTCTTATTTTTTATTGAATTCGGTGTAACAAGGATGGATGGTTGCAGTCTTAGGTCATAAGGTCAGCTTCAAGGCAAGCAACATATGGGAAGCAACCACTTAGTGAGTTAGCCCTGTGCAGCGAGCCACGTTAATCTCATGCTACGAGAGCTAGACCTAAGACTACGGCAGAATGAGAGGACTCGGTACCGGCCTCACAACCGTTATTTCAACATCCTTTGTTACACCAAAAAAATTATTTTAGCCGGTGCGCGGGAGCCCTTGACAAATTTTTTAAAATTTGCAGGTTTTTTGGACCACCCTGTATATAGGTTCAAAAAGTGGATCGCATAATTTATTTCGATGGCAAAGTTTGAAATTTTTTATAAATAAGTTATAGATTCAGAATATTTTTCCCACCACAAAGTCGTTTACATGAAAATTGACAAAGATGATTGAAAAATTCTAAAACCGACTTGATTTTGAAGGTATCTTCGTGAACAGTCATTTGTTCAATTTTCAGGTCCTCAACCTCGATGGCCAAGTAGACATGTGGAGAGCGTTGGGCCCACAAAATCAGTGGATGTTTCACAGTCATCTTGCGCAAGGCTTATAATCTTAATATTTCAACAATTGCAACGAAACTAAAATCAATGAAAATATTTTCGAACAAGAAATCGCCAGACAAATTATAAAAACGAATTTTCCCGAAGATAATACAGTGAAAATATTCTACTGTGGCAAATTATCTGTTCAGGACTAATTTTACGTTGCTTTAGGATTTAATAGTGCTGAATGATTCTCCAGAAAAGACGGATAAAACGGAAAAATGCCACGTTTTGGAGAAAAATTTACACGTTTATCGATTTCAGTCAAACAGGCAAAAAAGTGCCACGTTTTAGTCAAAAAGTACCATGTTTTGGGAAAAATAGCCACGTTTTCTGAAAATAAGCTTTCTTATTTCAATCAATGGTTTACACGGATGGCATACGATTCGATACGGGGCGTAATCGTTTTGCTAATAGCATCTTTTCGCCAATGATATCACTTAGTCAATGGTATGTTTTCGCCGATTGCTTGTTTTCTCAAGTACTCTTGTTCTCTTTTCAAGCAAATTACCACTCATTCTGTAGCTCATCTCACTGGCTACAAAATGAGTGATAATTTTACTAGCAAATAAATAACAATGCTTGAGAAAAGAAGCTATTCGTGAAAACGTACTATTGGCGACGTAATCTCATTGGCAAAAAGATGCCATTGGCAAAAAGATCTCATTGGCAAAAGTCTCATCTTCAATATACATTGGGATTCTATACTGCGATTCGATACACTTTTTCTTTTAAAATACTCTCTAGGAATTCTACCATATTTTGTTACTCAAGCTCAGCAAAAAAAAACCTCTTTATGTATCTCTTATCAAGAGTTTTTCTCGGATTAATGTCACAGGCAATCCTGTGCATTCATCTCCAGTTGTATTCCATGTTCTTTTAGACCAATCAAACCATAGTAAGGTATAAGGTGTGTTGCAGGGCTGCGTCGGAACGAGAAAAAAATCGGAACGGAATTCGGAATCGGAATTCCAGAATTTTCGGAATCGGAATTCGGATTTCGGAACTTGACCTATTTTTCGGAATTCGGATTTCGGAATTCGGAACTCAAAAAGTATCGGATTTCGGATTTCGAACTTGACCTATTTTCAGAATTCGGATTTCGGAATTCGGAACTCAAAAAGTATCGGATTTCGGAAAATTTTCGAGCTTCAAAAATAAGAATCAAAATTTCAAGATTTTTCGAATTGACTTTATTATAACACACAAAACAAGGTCCTATATTACAATGCGGGATGAGGGTTTTGCCTTGGTCCTCCCTGTTTTATTTTTGTGGTTTTTTAGGCTCAAGCTTAGGCGAGGGTAGGCTAGCATATGCTGGGATGGACTTGAACATGAGTCTAATAAATCCGTCTTTAACATACGCTGGCCTACCCTTGCCTACAGCCTATAAAATTAGAAAAAAAACAACAGGGGGGTCCAAGGCACCCCCCCCCATTGTGATATATGGCTTAAAACAGTTTAATCAGCATTAATATTTACCGTTGTAAGCGGTCTAAGCCGAAAACCAGGGTACACCCGAACCAGCAGGATGGAGCCCGAACCACTGGGTACATACAAACCACCGGGATGGGGCATGGACCAAATCCTTATCGGTGCCAGCAAAGCTGGCAGTTTTATTGCGGGAACACAGAAAACGTTGAAGAAAACTTGAATTCGGGTTAAAAAATACCGAGTAGGATCTGAATTTGATGTCATTGCAAGATAGTTTTCGGATTTCGGAATTCGGAACTTGACTTTTTTCGGAATTCGGATTTCGGAACTCAAAAAGTATCGGATTTCGGAATTCCGACGCACCCCTGGTGTGTTGATAGAAGTGTATGTTAATGTGTACACCACCAGTCTTGGCCAATTGACCGGCGTTGTCAACCGGTGGATTATCCGGTGAGCCACCGGTTGATCACCTTTCTGATCACCTTTCAACCGGTTGATCAACCAAGAATCAATCAACCGGTGGATGGTGGATGTGGCGGTTGATAAAACCCAGGCGTGGCCAAGACTGTACACCACACGGGTCACCACTTAATGCTCCTGATAAACCTTTAGTGGTTCCACGGGTTCCACGAGTTTGGCCGCTTCGTGGCCAAGACCAGCACACTCCACATTGCATGGGATAAGAGAACATGTAGTACATGCAGTAGTGTAAAATAATAAATATTATGTAGATGTACTAACCTCTACTCGAGTAGGGCTCGCCCAAAAACGCCCGAGCCGAAAGACGCCCTAAAACCAAAGACGTCTTAGGACAAAAAGCGCCCGCCGAAAACGCGGCCTAGGACAAATGGCGCCCGAGCATACCTGCACGCTCAAAAAAAGTGGCGCCGGGCCTCCCTAAAATCGACGCCGGGCGCCGGCACCCTTTAAAGATCGCCACTGGCGCCGGCGCCATCCTGGCACCGGCTCCCAAAAAGTAGCGGCGTCGCGGTGTACAATATATGTTTAAAGTTAAAATTTTTGCTTGCTGCCGCCAGGATCTAAGTTGGATGCAACCAACCCTAAAAAACATGCTCTTAAAACTTAAAAATGTCACAAATTTGTTAAAAATACAGTACTGCGGCTAGTTCCCGGCGCCGGTGTAAGCGGGCGCTGAAAAGGGGCGCCGGGCGCTGGCGCCACCAGCGGTGCCGGCTCCCGAAAGTGGTAAAATTTGCTCCGAGCGCCCGTGCAGGTATGCGCCCGAGCTTCAAATCCTGATGATAGCAGAATTTTTTTTCTTGCATAATAGTCATGAACTAGTTTCTATAGGACCAACAAGCCTTACGATGGATAAGGGAACCACTTGGTACCTTGCTAAATGGGTATCCACTGGCAGAATCCAAAATTTTGGATTTTGCTGAAAGTAGTGTAACATTATCTACCTAATTGAGAATCGTGTACTAAAAGGGTTTAATACAGTCAAACCTCGATTTTACCGATCTTTTTTTAGTAAACATTAACAGAGGTTTTAACTGGTTTCCTTTATTGGGGCACCATGGTATAATGGGGACATGGGAATAATCTGGAGAAACAATACAATTAGACAATAATAGATTATTGACTGGAGAAACTGGAGATTCGTCTTCTACCACATCAGCAGAGGACTCGACTGGAGCTCGACCAAACTTGACTTCGGCTGAGGAGACCAACGGCTCGAGGCAGGACGATTCTTGGATCTTTTCCCATTCACCCATGGCGTGCACCAATAGAGAACCAGCAGAAACCTCTTCGCTTTGCAAGTATGAGCGCTGACTGGAGGAGCAAATCGAAACCATATGGAGGGAATCCCGGTGTGCACCATCTGCAGACATCACAGGAGAATCAGCCATGCTGGAGCCATCGCTAAGATCTGGAAATACAATGGGTGCCTCTACAGAGGACACCTTTCGGACTGGAGGATTAAAGATGCTGAAATATTTAATCTTAGGCTCAGCTGTTTTGACTGGAGCGCAAACTGGAGCAATGACTTTAAATCCATAGTCAAATAAAGTGCTGGAACAGCACGGCTTATTGTCAAGAGTGATCTCAACTAGTGTTGGAGACTGGGGGTGCGGGCGGTTTTGCGGTGCGGTTTTTTCAGAAATTGCGGTTTGCGGTTAAACCGCAATTATTTTTTGCGGTTTAACCGCGGTTTTGCGGTTTTTTTTCGTAAATTTTTTCACAATGCCGTAACGAAACATAATATTTGATGTGTATCACAAGTTCAAAAGCCTAATAAGTTTAGAGAGAAATAAGAATCCTAACAACAAGATTTGGCTTTGCTCGATTAATTTTCATTTATTATTGCGTTCTTAGCATGATTTTCTTTCATGATTTGTAATAAAACTTTTTTAAGTTAACCTTTTTAATTGACTGTGAATAAACTTGCCATAGTAAAAGAAGCATGGCAGAGCGTAACACGGGGAAAAGGCGGGAAAATTTTTTTTCTCGCAAAATGTTTACATGCGTTCTCATCTAGATTTTTCAAGTTTTCTGCCTAGTTTATAATGCTGGTCCCTTAACTTTTGAAACTCGCTGGTATGCCCTTCTAACTGTTTGAGATGACCGTAGATAAACTAGCCATAGCTAAGTGTTTGGGTTTTGAGAACGGTCATCCAGGAGTATATCACCCCATCATGGGGTACTCAATTTGAGTTTTGTGATTTGGGTGTCGAAAATTGCGATTTCAATCTTGTCTAACCTAATTTTTACATAATTTTACGTCAGAGTAAAAACCGCGGTTTTAACCGCGGTTTTTCACTTAAGTGCGGGCGGCTATGCGGTTGCGGTTTTTCAAAAATTTGCGGTGCGGTTTTGCGGTTTTAACCGCGGTTTAACAGCACCGCACTCCAACACTAATCTCAACTGAGCGCGTACCAAAACTAATGATCTTACTAACCTTTGACATCTTAATAGAGAAGCTAACCAGCAAAATCCAAAATATAATCTCTCTAGATCTATCGGGATTATTCGTAGTGTCGCCATGTCAACTAAATCTGGACGGGACAAATCGTATTTCGAATTTGCCTTTAAACTGGATTATTTAAAGTTGCGATAGGTTTCGTTCGAAACCTATTGTCTTGACTGGAAACACCGTTGGTCAGAACGCAACAATCCTTACATTTTTTTGGGTGGGGGCAGGGTGGAACTTTATATACTTTATATACCTCATATACTTTATATATAAATTTCATTTTTTTGTAGATGGAACTATTTTTAAACAATCTGATCGCTCTTTAGGCAGTAAAACACATCAAATACTATAGTTTTCTTATCTTGCCTGATTGTTTGAGTCAAAAATTTAGTAAAAAGGTTCTGAATCGACAAAGTGGAAAACCAATAAAACACCAGTGAAATCGATAAAATCGATAAAACCAATAAAATACCAATAAAACCAATATAACATCATCAAAATCATATTCGAGAATTCGCACTCACACTCTAAATAATTTTAATTTAAAATTTTACTTTTACGTTTATATCCATCAATTTTCCAACTCTTCAATAGCCCCTGAAGCTCAAGATGTTCAACAAGTTTCTGAAGCATAAAGGGTTCTCCAGCAAGTGCGACTGCCAAACTAGGACTCCATCCGAATAAAGTTATGCTGTGCGTTTGGTGGGATAGCGAAGGAATCATCCACTGGGAGCTGTTGCCAAAGGACGACACCATTACCGCCGACGTCTACTGCTAGCAACTCAACCCCGTTCTAGAGGTGAAGCGTCCACACCGTGACTAGTCTTTCCTTCCCCATGACAAGGCGGCTCTACATACTCTACATACCGCGATGGAAGGCAGTGAACGAGTACGAAGGAGAGTATCGAAAGAGAGTACGCCTTGTTGACTTGCTGATATTGTTTGAGTCGCATCTCAGGGCTGTGCACGGGCCGGGTTTTGGTCGGTCCGGCCACTGCTTAACTTTAAAAGCCCGGCCCGGCCCGAAAAGCCCGAAAATTTCCAAAGCAAGTAAGTAACAAAATATCAGAATTTCATTTTTTTGTGCTAAATTTTGGCATTGAAATAAACCGAAAAAAGCTGTTTTGACTTCTTATTTACATGAAATGCTCTTTATCTCTTTAACAGCTTGTATGTCCAACTACATATACACACTTCTTATTTTGCTTTAGCGCTTTTTATAATAAAAATAGCTTTTTAGTATTAACTATTCTGATTTTTATCGATTTGTTTTGTTTATTATGCTTGATGCATGCATGCTCGGAACAATTTTAATCAATTTTTGTTTTGAACTTTTTCAGGTTTGAAATCTCTTTATCAACTATCAGACTTAATGCTGTTTCGTATTGCTCTGATATACCTTTTGTTGGATTTTTGTCCGGAAATGAAGTGTCAATGCCTGGCGATATGCTTAACAACCTGGGTCCAAGAAATAAACTCTTATTATAAGATAAAATATATATTTTCATGAAAATTTAAAATCATAATTTTCAAGTTCGAAAAATTCCAGGTTATATCAGATATACCGGGCCGACCGGGCCGAGCCGCGGGCCTGAAGTTTTAAGGCCCGGCCCGGCCCGGAGCACAAGCGGAGCGGCTCCGGGCCGGCCCGTGCCCAGCCCTGTCGCATATAAAATTTAATTGATAATTCTCGTTTGAATTTTTATTGGTGTTTGTCCATTTTTTTGGTTTTCCTCACCATGGTGATAGGGCGATGCGTATATAAAGTCCCCTTTAAATAGTTCGTCTTTTCGGGCATTTACTATTTTGGTCGAAGAACATTCGGCCAGATCACGTATTTGGGCAGGGATTTCTCACAGTCCTTGATATTTTGCTATATATATCCTTCAAAGCTGAGTTTTTTTTAGTGAAATAATTAGTAAATCAGTGTAGCTTACAGAATGATGCTTAATCTACATGTTATACGTAGCAGCCGAAGAATTAACGGGATAGAATACGAAGAATTTGTCAAATTCAACGGTGAAAGTGCAGAAGACAATCTCGAAGCTTGGCAAAAAGACCTTAAAAGCATTTAGATGCAACAGAAGTGGGAAGGATGTGGATTTTTTCTGGTACAAAAGATTTTTTTTACTGCAAATCGCCGTGGTGCGAATTAAATCTTTTTGGTGCAAATCGAATTATTTTCGGTGCAAATCGTATTCTTTCTGGATAATATTTTTTTGACGGTATAATACTCGTTTTTCCCCATCGCATATTTCTTTTTGCCCGTACATTTGAATGCCCGTAGAATACTTTTTTTTGCGCGTAGATTTTTCTTTTTCATCCCGTATAATATCTCAAGCTACAAAACCTAAGCTACAAAAGTTACAGATTTTTTTTAAATATCAGAGTTTTGAGTTATGGCCCATTAAAAAATGGGTATCCTCTAATTGGGTATCTTCATGAGTACCCTAAATGGATATCCTCGAGAATCCGAAAATTTGTATTCGGATTGAAAATCAGTGAACTTGTGCAAAAATTATGTGCTAAACATGGTTTGAAAATACTAAAACAGCGATTTCACTTGCCGGAACTCTAGTCTGGATTAGTTTCATACCCCTTGAGGTATCCAGGTGCCACTAAGGCTTTTGTGTCAATGTGAAGGTACTCCGGTGTTGGTACAAAGAATGCCCCGGTATTGGTATTTAGGTGAGAGTGCCTGGGCAATAGTAGCCAAGGTAGTGGTACCCAATGCTCAGGTGTTTTAAGACAATGGAGATATCTGGACATGAACGGATACTGGCTAAAGTATATTATAGCAAGTCCTCCAAAAATTAGTTTTAACTGCTTTTTTGTGTGTCTTAGGGCTTGAAACGTGTAGAAAACACGTTTTTAGGTGGGGGACGGAACTTTTAAAAAAATATTTTTTTGGCCAAATTTTGACTTTTCGCCTTGGGGACCAAGCAGGGTTCGCAGATGTCCTGCTTTAGCAGGAATTTCCTGCTTTTGAGTTAAAATCCCGCTTTTTGATTTCGAAAAAGCAGGAATTTTAGAAGAGAATCTTGGCTCTTACTTACATATTTGTTGCGACTGCTTTTTATTTATTCATTTTTCTGTTTTTTTTTATTTCATGTTTTTTGATGTTTCTTCAATGACTTAATGTTAAAATTTTTTTTTAGCTGCTTTACCATGTTTTCAACTCGGGCCGTGGCAAAAATAGACTCTATATGCATTTTATGATCAAGAGTACTTCTCGAATCATGTCTAAGGTAAGTGCGTGCGCGCATCTCTAACTCTCAAGCCCCCTGCGCCCCGAAGGGGCGCAGGAGGCTTGGGGGCTTGGAGTTGAGATGCGCACACCCACATACCTTAGACACAAATCACTCGAAAGTGACTCTGGATACATGAAAAAACATGCATACCAGAGTTATTTATGCGGTAGGCCACAATATTCAAAACCATGTTCAACATCTTTATTTTTTTGCCGAAGAGCATTCCCCGTTCTGAAAGGCCGGGCCAGAGGCCCAGCATCCAAAATTCAGCCTAGCACTCAAAAAGTGCTAGGCCTATGCTAGGCCCTAACCCGCGGGGTCCACCTTGCTGATCTGCTTGGTCCATGAAAAGTACTCATACTTATGCCTGCACTACAAGTTCCTGGGTTTGAAAGTACCCTTAGACGCTTAGAAAATTAATACTCTAAGGATTCCAACCATCTCGAAAAGTGGCCCCTGTATTATTCCCTTTCCCTCCCAATACAGCCCGCAATCCTATTTAAATTGCTTTTCTGGTCCTTTTATGGCGAAATTATTGTGTAAAAATGGTTTTGACCATCCCTAAAAAAGTCGGTTTTTGGGGGGAGGGGGAGTGTGTATATGACAGTAGGTCGATTTTTGGGGGGGGGGGGTATATTACAGTAGCGCTTTTTGGGGGGGGGGGGTATTATTACAGTAGCGCCGAAACTCTGGTTTGCATACTGTTTTTATGCATCCGGAGTCACTTCCGAGTGATTGTGTCTAAGGTATGGGTGTGTGCGCATCTCAACTCCAAGCCCCCAAGCCCCCCCCACCCCCACGCCCCGGAGAGGGCGTGGGGGGCTAGAGAGTTAGAGATGCGCACACTCACTTACCTTAAAGATGAATCCGAGATGACTGTTGACAATAAATGCATAAAGAGACTCTTTTTGCATAGTTCAGTGAGAAAAACAAGGTAAAAATGAACAAAACCAGGTGTCCAGGTACCCTCTCCAGGTAGTATACCTTGGTTCCCCAAGGCAAAAAGTCAAAATTTTTTTTCAAAAAGTGCCGTCCAACACCTAAAAACATGTTTTGTACACGCTTCAAGCCCTAAACACACAAAAAAGCAGTTAAAATCCCTTTTTGGGAGGACTTGCTATAATATACTCCGTCCCGGATACTTCTGATTAGGGCTGGGTAATTCTCCGGAAAAAGTATTTCTCCGGGTAATTACCAATCAACCAACCCAACTTCTGATCAATGGATACCCGGCTGATAGATTGAAATAAGGAAGTTAAATGTTTTTGTCCAATGAATCCATATGACAGTTAAAGTAGTGAAATCTGGATGTCCACCCAGGGGAAAGTTTTTTCTTATGTTTCAGCTTCAAAAATCTTTTTCGTGCATTATCCCGATAATCTAAAAATAGTTTGAGGTAGAAAACTGTCATTTGATTAAATTTAACAAACTGAAAAAAAAACATACAAAATAGCATTTTTATTATTATAAACATACCTGCACGGGCGCCAGGCAAAATTTCACCATATTCGAGCGCCGCCGCCGCTGCCCGGCGCCCAATTCTTAGCGGCGCCGGCGCCCAGCTCCGAGAAACCTCCGCAATACTGAATCTTTTAAACATTTTGTTGACATTTTAAATCTTTTTTAGTATATTTCTCATGTCGTGATAGCAATAAAACTTAAAATTTTATGTTTAACATATATCATAAACCCCGGCGCCGCCTTTTTTTCTATTTTTTGAAGCGACGGTGCCAGGATGGCGCCATTGCCAGCGCAAATTTTCAAGGGGCGCCCATCCGGCACCCGGCGCCGAATTTAAAGTGGCGCCGGCGGCGGCGCCGGTCGCCGATTTTTCGAGCGTGCAGGTATGATTATAAAGCCTTCTTAAGATAGCTCGGATGAGTGCAAAAAAACAAGTTTGAGAACCAAAAAAACATAAAA
The DNA here is from genome assembly GCA_004194705.1 of Ditylenchus dipsaci. Taxonomy (NCBI): domain Eukaryota; kingdom Metazoa; phylum Nematoda; class Chromadorea; order Rhabditida; family Anguinidae; genus Ditylenchus; species Ditylenchus dipsaci. The sequence goes on from SADC01000494.1 coordinate 65,575, forward strand.
AAATTCTCACCAAATAGACGGTCACTTGGTTTGGATTATGCAATAGAACTGAAGCTGGTGGATTACACACAAACGTGTTGAATTATAGTAGTTTTTTACAACAAGAAGACTAATTTCAAACAAATTACGAAAAAATCGGATCAGCCATACTTAGACTTCTACGATCATTCGGACTCTAGTAGTCAGCCAGTTCTGTGAGAAATAAAAAAGTAAATCATGACCAGTACTGTTATAAGACCCACGCATATTTGGCAAGCCAAATATGATCTCCATATACATTTAAAACTTAACTTATAATTTTATTTAAATTATCTGGTTGGTCCCAGGTCCCTCTAACCTAGTTCAAGATTTTTAGGCGCAGTTAGCTATGAGGCATAGATACCGGATGGACGTGGCTATGTGCGAACATGGTTAGTGCACGATCCAGTCCTGGGCGATCCGGTCAGAGGAGGAGCCTAAATCACAACTGCGTTCTTTTTTTCTCTCCTAGCGACTAGATTGGTGACTAGATTTTATTTAATTTTAATGTAATTTTTTTAAAGTCTTTTCTGGACTTAGAATATTTTCATATCTGACTAGATTTCTAGATTTATTAGTTATTTCTAAGTCTTTTTCTCCGCTTAGAATAAGTTTCACCCTTTCAGTAAATATTCCCCCCCAGTACCAGTACTAGTTCATTAAATTTTTATATATTTGTAAGCCCTCTATCAATTTGAATTATTGTTCTCGTGCTATAATTTATTTTTGGTTGTATTACTGTCTTAACAGTGGCTTAATTACAAAAATTAGAGGTTTAACAACTAATAAATTGGACGTTTTCACCTACCCCTGACCCCTACCCCAAGTACATTTACCCCTCCAGTGTCCTGTGCACTGAGGCCCCGTTGAAACAACGGATCAAGGCCGTCGTCGTCGGTATATTTTCAAGCCCCGAAGTGAGATTCCGGAGCTCCCTCTGGACGGAGTATTACCCAGCAGGAAGCATCCAGCCTATTGTGGATTATTGCCAGTATTCCCCGTGTGTGTACTAGGCCCAGCACCTTCACTTGTTCCACTGTGCACGCTGCATTACAACTAGGAGGGACAGGAACCCTCTATGTTACTCTGTCAAACCTCGATATACGCCACCTGCTGGCCGGTCCCAATGGTGGCGTCGTATCGAGGTTCGACTGCAGTACCTAAGTTTTATAAACCACAATAATAGCAATTACTAACTAGTATCACAAACAATAACTCAGAAGAAAAAGGGAGAAGAAAATACAGTTAACGTATCTGGCTACCTTTCCCCTTTTTTTACTGGCCTCTTTTTACCGATACCTTTTACCTTGTAACACTAACTATTGTTTTTTTCTATTGAACTTTAATTGCTTTCTAATCATGACAAATAAATAACTTTTGTAGAAAGTCTATAACAATTAGGAATTGCAGAAACAGTCATGCTGATATATAGTGCATGTCAACCCTGGATATTAAAAATGACGTGGTAGCCTAGTGAGTAAGGATGTGATGTTAAGGATGACTGTGCAATAGTTGGTTCCGCGGTGACCGACCTACTTTTTGAAATTAAATCGGTAAAATCCAAGTCTAAATTGGGTAAAATATAATTTAAGTTGCTGAAATTAAAGTTTAAATGGGTAATCCCTTTTTCTTGGGGCAAATATCACCTTTTTTGGGGCAAGGGTTTTTTTACTCTTTTTGGGCAACTTTATATTTTGACTGATTACATTATTTTTTCTCATCTGTTTTCAAAAGTGAAAACACCATTATGTAGCCCTGCGACTTTAGTTCTAATGAGGTATCAATTGTTGCAAATCATTTCTGCGAAATATAGCACAAAAAAGTTAAAGTATTAACCAAATTATTTTTCTGACTTGCTTCATACTTGTACCTTTTTTGCCACATTTTTGCGAGGATGATGCAGCAACTGATACCTCGTTTAGAAACTAGAAACGCAGGGCTACCTGATGGTGTATCACTTTTTGAAAAACGATGAGAAAATTCAAACATAAAATCAAAGAGTAAAATTTCCACAAAAAAGTATATTTCCACAAGAAAAAGGATAACTTGTTTAAATTAGGTGAAATGCAATTTAAATTGAGTCGGTTAAAGTTTAATTAGAGTAAAGTCAAATTTTAAATAGGGTAGGTTAAACCTTAAATAGGGTCATGTTAAGGTGCAGGTCGTGTCCGATTTTAAAGTTATATAAGTTACTCGAATTAAAGTTAAAACATCACCCTAATTCAAACTCAAACTTGAGTTCCTGTGCAGAAAGGAGTAGTAGGTACAATAAAGCATTCCATCGAGCTTGTGCGGTCTACTCTCAGAGGAAGCTTACAATTTTGTCCGGAAATGTTGCGTATTCGTCGGCCTAGCTCGTCTCTGAAAGTGATGTGAGAAAGCGAGGATCATTTAATCATCAACTAGCGATATCAAGGACTCTCGTCACCCGTCAAAGATTTCATCCGAAGTAAGACGGTAATAAAAACGGCGAAAAGAATCCAAAATGACATGCTAATAAGCATATTTTTTTTCGGGTTTTGCGTTCTTCGGGAAAACAAAGTTGTGCAGAATCAAAAGTTGGATTCAGCATCATCAATGTCAGAATTTCTAAATTTTCAAAAAATGCCCTAAAGATAGAAATGCAATAGGAATACGAATCAAATTTTTGGCGCTAGTAGCAAATTCCTGTTCCCTTTTCCTTTCAATTTTTTAAGGCATTTTTTAAAGAAAATTTAGAAATTATGATATTGACGATGTTAATTCAAGAGAAGGGGTCAGCTATTTCTGAATTTATTGGTTTGGCAGCCCGAATTTCAGCATTTTTTGCGAACTTTTGTCGGATATCTTCCGAAACCATGAAATTGAAACATCTTAGCTCTCTTTTGAGCCAAAACCGTAGCTTGGGGTTGAGTAGTAGATGTAATCTTGGGTCAACCCCAAACAACCAAAACCGTAAAACCCAACCAAACCACCGTATTTCTTCGGCTAAAAAAATTGCGGGAAAAAGCAGAAAAATTATTTCTGCTTTTTTGTTACTTGATTTAGCCGAGAACTTTTTGCCACTGCAAGCCATATGAGAAAATAACTAATGCTTTTTTCAAGATGCATGAAAAAGAAATAATAATGTACCGTAATTCCTCTAATAAGCCGGCCCCCATAAATTCAAAAAACGGGTTCTGGCATTGTGTTTTTTGACCTATGTTTTGAAGAACCAATGTTAGCAACTCACACATCTATTTTTGTAGCTCATCTCACTGGCTACAAATGATGGGTAACTTGCCAAAGAGGAGTCCTCAAAAAATGGGGCAATAACATAATGCCAAGAACACTATTTTGAATCACAGGGGGGGGGGCCGGCATTATTAGAGGAATTACGGTATGCTTTTTCTAATGTATGAAAAAGCATAGTTATTTATTATGCCTTTTCAAAAATATTGAAAAGCATACGTTATTAATTATGCTTTCACCAGGATTCGTTTGGCGACAACTAGCTTTTAAAAGTGAGATAAGAGCCATGATGAGAAGGTAAAAAGGATGAAGATGGCTAGTACTGTGTTATAGTCCTAATTATAATTTATTTTTGGTCTGTATATTAACCCAACGAAAGCCTAGAATCCGGGTTACACACACTGCGGTCCTATCCATTCATACACTTAGGTTGGTCCTATTCAACCTCAACTTAGATAATCCTATCCAGGTTCATACTAATTGGTCCTTTCCAACCTCCTACTGTGTTCCTATCTATAATTGTAGTACCCAGATAGACGGATCAAATTGGTGGCCGCCAGTTGGCTGGATCCATCCTAATATCAAAGTAGTCCTATCCAGGTGGTGTGTAATGCGCATGGGAGATCTATGTACGAAAAGGACACAATAATACAAACTTTAAATTTTCGAAGTCTTGTACCTGGACTCGTCTATCTCAAGAGTCAGTGAAAAAAAAACGATACGGCCAATTGTTCCCGGCGCCGATTGTTCCCGGCGACCGATTCTTCCCGGCTAGTATAAAAGGGACAATTGTTGCGGCAATATGTAAATGACGATTGATCTGGCGGCCGATTCTTCCCGGCGACCGATTGTTCCAGGCTGGTATAAAAGGACCAATTGTTCCCAGTTTTACATGAAAACCCCGTTCTAAGCCTGTCAGTACTATAAGAGCGTACTCCCGCTAGAAAAAATACGCTTCATCAATGCTTATAATCTGACTTTATTGTCCTTTTCTACGTGACATCAAAACTAAGAATCCTGCGCTTTCTTCGGAGCCGCCATTCCCGCAAGTATTGCTCGTAGTCGAAGTCATGCAAGCGCTGAATCCTCTTGAGATCTTAAAAAAATTGACCGACTGTGGATGTTCCACTCCAAAGCATCCTGCAGTCTTCGATGTGCAGCCTCAGCAAAGTTATTTGTTCGGTCCTCACCCGCCAGAGTTCTATCGTACAGGACCAAATATTTACTGGAAAATTGGAGGATCCATAAGCGTGCCTATAAGTTAAGACAGCGATTTATCAGGACTGCCAAACATCTATTTACGAAGTGAACTCACCGACGTAATAATGACCAAAATAATCCAGCACAGGAGACGGCTCTGAAGGCAGATAGACTTCAAGTTGAGCAAGACAATTCCACACATCAAGCGTAGGCACAAAAGCGAGTGAAACGATCATCCTGGCTTGAATTGAAAACTCCGGATCCCGATAACGAATGGTGAGATTATTGTTAGCTATGCATTTTTGAAGTGCGCATGAGTGGTAGAAACAGCCAGCAATGAGAGATCCTGTTTTCAAGAAAATTAAAAAATCGACCCTAAGGAAACATAAACTAACCAGGAAATGTTTCTTGCAGTGCTTGAATGGCAGCCAGCTCGAAATCCACCGAGAAGGACGTTGGACGAAAATCTGGCCAAAGGTTTCTAATCATAAAGTATTTGTAGATAAAAAGAGGTAAATGTGGGTCAAAAAGGTAAATAATAACAGCAATAACGAAAATAAATCAAAAACTGAAAAATAAAACTGTCTTTATTAGCCGGGAAGAATGTCTCCTTTTATATGACCCGGGAACAATGGGTCGGCGGGGACAATCGGTCATTTTACATATGCTGGGAACAATTGTCCTTTTATACTGGACGGAAAGAATCGGTCCTTTTATATATGCCGGGAACAATTGTCCCTTTTATACTAGCCTGGAAGAAATCGGTCGCCGGAAACAATCGGCACCGGGACAATTGACACGTACGGAAAAACAAAGAGGATCAATAGAAAGAAGAAATCTAAATTTATTACACTCTCCGCAATAACATTTCTTGGACGAGGCGAAAACAATACAAATCCAAACAATTGTGAACAGCCCAATGGATAAATCGTTGAGAATAATTTGAACTTCTTCGAGCTGACCGCTGATTCGAGGGTACATGACAATTTCCGCCGACAATTTTCCGCCCGTCAATTTTCCGGCCGGCGACAATTTTCCGCCGACAATTTTCCGCCGCGTAATTTTAGTGTCTGTTCAAAGCGGTGGTGAATCCACCGTGGTAAATTTACCCTCCAGGTTTTTGAGGTTACAGGTTCAAATACTGGTGATAGTCGACATTATATTTGCTTGAAGAACAGCCATAATCGACCAATGAGCGTGAGGGCTGTGGGTAGAAAAACACCCTACTGCCTTCCTAAATGGGTATCCACCTCCAAAAACCACCCGTTTTTTGGTGTAAGAATTAATATTTTTGTACCTTCACCAAATCATGTCTTAAGTTTATAATGCTCAAACAGAGTTTTTAACTGTTTGCATTGGGAAGCCAAGGTAAACATTTATATAAAGTATTCTACACGTTTGATCACTGGAGCTGGGCAGAAAGAGTCTTTATATACATTTTTAAATCAAGAGTCTTGCTCGGAATCATGTTTAAGGTAGTGAGTGCGCGTATCTCTAACCAACCAACCCTTGCGCCCCCTTCGGGGGCCAGGGGACTTTGGTTGCTTGGGTTGAGATGCGCACTGTCGTGCTCCGCACGAATTAATTAATTATTTTTTGTTGGCACTCTTTTAGTGCATCCTTTTGGTGCATTTAAGGAGTATTTGAATGCATCATTTGCATATTGTTTTTTGCTGGCTTTTGCTGGCTTTTGCCTTTTTATTGTA